>VHZZ01001234.1:114910-127716 GCA_009801015.1 Silene noctiflora | reverse complement strand
CGGTTACTCATGATAGCTCTCCAGGCTGTGTACATTGCCCACAGATCAACACAAGTCCTTTCCAGCGCATTTTGTCCTCACTCATGCGCATCTCGAGAACCTTCCCAGGAGTTCGCTCATCCTAAGACTACTCCCAGTCAAGCACATTTAACTTTGGAGTTTATTTGCATGGATGATCAGAAAAGAAAATTCACTTTGTTGATATGAGTAGTACTTTCAATCCCTTTAAGCACTAGTCATTTAAGCTTATCACTGGACCTCTTCAATTATGTGGAGTGTTACAATCAACCCCACTTGAAGAACGCAACGTCCTCGTTGCGCCTGGGAGCATAATCGCTACCCAAAATCCTCTCCCGTTAGGTTGGTGATCACAATGGAGCGTATAACAATTGCCTCCGGTAGCGTATAACCACTGCCTCCCATTACCACACGGTCGCAGGGTTGTTCTGTTACCACTTGTAACACCCTGGCCCAAAATTTGGGCCGGGAGCGGTTACTCATGATAGCTCTCCAGGCTGTGTACATTGCCTACAGATCAACACGGGTCCTTTCAGCGCATTTTGTCCTCACTTATGCGCATCCCGGGAACCTTCCCCGGAGGTCACCCATCCTAAGACTACTCCCAGTCAAGCACTCTTAACTTTGGAGTTCTTTTGCATGGATGACAAGAAAAGAAAGTGCACTTTGTTGATATGAGTAGTACTTTAAATCCCTTTAAGCACTAGTCATTTAAGCTTATCACTAGACCTCTTCAATTACGTGGGGTGTTACAATCCAATGGTTGCTTGGAATGTATTGTGCAAAGGCAAAGAGCAAGGTGGATTGGGTATAATTGATAGTAGAATGTGGAACATATCAGCTATAAGTAAGCTTGTTTAGTGGCTTGCATCTAAACAAGATCATCTATGGATTCGTTGGGTTGATAATGTCTATTTAAAAGGTGCTCCATGGTTGTCATATGAATCTAATAGCTACAGTTCTTGGGCTTGGAGGAATATATGTGATGTGAAAAAAAACTCTAAAAAATGTGTACAATAATGGGAAATGGAGAGGTAAAGACAATTGTTATACTATTGCAGATGGCTCTAAGTGGTTGATGCAGGTTCCTTCTTTCAAGGTTTCCTGGTACATAATTGTTTGGAATAGATATAATGTTGTTAAATTGGATTTTATCATGTCGTTGATTCAACATTAGAGGCTGCTCACATTAGATCGATTAAAGAGGATGGAGATGGATGTGACTACTGAGTGTTTCCTGTGTGGTTTGGAACCTGAAACTCACTCCAATCTTTTCCTGCATTGTTCTTTCACAAGGAAATGCATTCAACTGATAGCATATTGGTTTCATGTTCCTTTTCAAATTCTTCTGAATTATGTAGGTCTCATAAAAATCAGATTTACATCTATGCTTACTAGACAAATTATTATTGCTGTTGTGGTTAGAGTACATTACTGGGTATAGAGGTGCAGGAATCATTGCAGATTAGAGAGCTATGTTTTGAATCCAAATAAGGTAAGTCAACAGGTTTAAATGGAATGTAAAAGACGGGTACAGTGTATTTTTCAAGGGGCAATGAGAAATGTAGATGCTAAATGGTGTCAGTTTGCTGGTCTTGTCTAAAGAGTTTTATTAGAGAGGCTAAGCAATAACAATATGTACAGGTTTGAAAATTTGGCAATTGATGTATTGGCTGTACTGATTGTTGGTGTTTTTGTTGATATTTATATTACTAACATTCCACCAAAAAAAACTTGAATTAATCTAGTTGACTCTTTAAAAGTGTGTATATTGTTGGTTTCTTGTTACTCTTATTGTTGGGTTTGTAACAACAAATTTTGTATTGCGATAACTGAAATACAAAACAAGGAAACAAATGAATTTTATTAATAAATATCAAAAGTACGTGTACAATCTCTAATGTATCCCCTGATTCTAATATGCCGTAAGGGTACGTGTGCGCGGTACACGTGAGGGGTGCTCTGTAGACAACTTTGATTACTCTACGAGAGATTTTGATTTGATTTCTTGAGAGGGTCGCGATGACTTGAATCTCTCTTGAAGGTTTGAATTTGTGATTGAATCTTCAATGCAAGTGACACGATATAATGTGCTTGTTGATTGCTTGCAATGATTTTGATAGAGAGGATTTGTAGGAATTTGTACCTTGTTCTCTCTAGCTCCTTTGCAATTATGAATTTCTAACCCTAAGAATGAATGAGGAGAGCTTTATTTATAGAGTTTTGATTATCCTTGGTGGACTTTGGTGGTCACAGACCCATTTGTGAGCTTATTAGTGAACTTGGCCCAAATTTGCATATTTTTGAGTTTAGGGATCCGAATAGCTCCTTTTGTAATCCGAATCAACCCATATTTCATTTAATCAGGACAAAAATAATCAAATTAAGTTAAAATTTGGTATTAACTAAAAATAATTAATTTATTTTATCTATTCGACACATTAATAAATTTTTCGTGCCTACAAATTGCCCCCTCGGGACCTTGTCACATGCACTATTTTTTGTGTCTTGATGTGGCGGGGTCTCGATCCATTTTGCTTTGACTTGTGAGTCGTTGATGAGCTCCCTAACTTGCCGTGAGGGTAGCGTCATTTGACTTGACATGGAAGTCGATTATATGAGCACCCTAACTTGTCGCAAATGCACCTCCACTTGACTTGCCTTGGGGGTGGGAGTCAATATTGAGCACCGTTACTTGTCATAACAATGTCCATCTTGCTTGTAATGTCACCCTGTCATTATCTAACTTTTTTTTTTTTTTTTTTTTTTTTTTTTTGCATCTCCATCAATTTTAGACTTGGCGGATAACACATTTTTTTCTTGTTTGACTTGAAAGTCATCAGGTACGCAAACTTGTCCTAAGAATGACCCATTTTTTACCGTTAGTATCTAACTCGATGGGTGACATATAGTCCGACGCCTCTTTAGTCAAATTTGTGGACACACTCACTATATTGTTTAACTTCCCAATAGAAATACACAATATTTTAATTTTTTTAGGAAAGTCATAGCACCTTTTTAAAATGGTTCCATTTAGTTATGGATTAAGGAAATCCTTGTATTTGCCTAGGGTTTAAGAATGCCCACAACCTATATATAAACACTCTCGTCATGTACACGAAATACCGATGCAACCAAACACCTTCTAGCCGGTATTTTGTTTGTCTTGCAATTCTTGCTGCTGTTTTTTTCTTTCTTTTATATTTCTACTGCCATGATATTAATCATCTTGTTCTTCTTTCTTTTATTTTGCAAGCAGAATCCAATTACTTGATATCGCACACTGATTCGCCTCTGGTTTTTCGTAGTTCTTCAGCGGTATAACAAACTCCAAGTAAGCCATCTTTCTTGTTTACCTAAAACTCTAAACTTGTCCAGCAGTTTAGCAGTAGAATTAAACTTCAGGCTCGAATTTTCTGTTCGGATTTCCGAAGAGAATTAAGTTGCGATTTTTTTCCGAAGCGAATTTCTTCACCCAAAACTTTGAACTTCATTGCAGATTCAAAGTTGGTCCGATTTTTTTTCGTCTGGAGCTACTGGAGGAACAATCAGAACCACACACATCATGTTACGTTACCGAGATCAACACTGTAGCTTGTGTATTCTTCGACGGCAATGGCGATCTTATTAGCGCTGGAGAGTAGAGATTATGGGTCTTGTTGTTGTTTGTCATGGTTCCCGTGGAAAGCTCATTTTTTATCTTTTATCTTGATGAAGACAGGAAGCTTTAGTGGATTAAAAAATTCATAAGGTTGTTTTCTATTTTGGTAGGGAAAGACAAATTTGATACAAAAATCGTGATGAGAATGCCATTTACTCTCATAGAATTTTTATTTTGTCTTTTATAGTCCTAGTGTATGGCATACAATTAAGCCTGACCATGTTTTGTTTCATGTTTCGTTAGCTTTGCAGCATTGATTTAGCACTTTTCCATCTGTATCTGGCTGGTCGACATCCAAATTATGACTAGGATTCTATCGTCTTCGCAAAGATGTAGTTACGTCTTTTTTTTTACATGATTTGATCATATCGTACATAAGTCCCGTCCATTGCTTGTATGTTTGTTTCTTAACGGTACATGCAGGGATCATGTTCCGTCTTCATGGTCAATAATGCAAGTTATTTATCAACCGCTAAAGATCTTATTACTCAGACAAGTTATCCCAATCTTCAATTGAGTTGTCAGGGTGAATCTGTTAGGGTCATCGCAACAGGGTGAACTCGTTTGGGTCATCGCGACAGGGTGAACCCGTTTGGATCATCGCGTTAGGGTGAACTCGTTTGGGTCATCGCGACAGGGTGAACTCGGTTAGGTTTTCCCGTCAGGGTGAACCCTTTTGGGTCATCTCGACAAGGTGAAACCGTTTGGGTCATCGCGACTTTCTTTTGCATATCTTCTGTCACAAGTTCGCTCCAATCGTCATAAGATATTTTATTATTCCAGACAGGTCACTTCCATCTTCACTTGAGCTGTCATGGGTGAACCCGTTCAGTTCATCGCAACTTTCTTTTGTGGAATCATGCAATGAACTAGACTCCTCAATTACAAGAGACAACGAGCTGCTTTGGGTAGAATCCTTTCAACACTCCTGGAAGAATTTGTATGCGGTAACTGACTCGCCGTATGCAAGAGAATGTGAGCTACTCCTGGCTTGGTCATTTTGGTTTCTCTTTGGAGGTACCGTGCAATGAATCTAGCTCGTTGACTTCAAGAGACTGTGGCTACTCCATGTCATGCGATGTACCTGACTTGACTCATCAGCTGCAAGAGACTACGAGTTACTATATGAAGCCGAGCTTGGAAGATTTGGATAGCATGAAGATCATTAATGATACTCATTGGACGAGGTTGACCGCTATGGACAACTAGAGGATCACCTTGAGCTGAAGGAGCACTCTAACACTTTTCAAAGAAAACCAAAGTACTTTTTATATTGAAAGATGGAGGATATCCGTCTTTTTAAGAAAGACTCATTGGCATGATCATGGATTTTAAGACTTGGTTAATTTAGAGTTTATTTAGCCTTGCACAGTTTAAACTATTACGGGCAAGGAGAATTTTTTTTTGTGTGTGGCTGCACTTGAACAAAGTGTTTGCTCTAACTGCCTCCGTACTCGCAAAGCTGACAAGGGTGACAACTTATAAGATCAATCCAACGTAGTTCAAAAAGGGATGATGTTTGTTTGGAGGTGTGGCTGCACTTGAGCTACATGTTCACCCAAGCTGCCTACGTACTTGTGAAGCACAAAAATGTATTTCACAAGATCAAGCCGACATAGTTCATAAAAAGTAGAAGGATATTTTTTTTTTGATGAGCTCCTTTTTTTTTTATGCAGTTTAATCTCTTGCTTAGGAGTTTTGGTGTGTAGTTTACGCTCTTGCTTAGGAGCCTTCACTGTAGGTGTCTAAGAATAGTAGCGCTTTAATAACATCCCATTGATTGGGCCTACATGAATGCCATCTTCATCCAGGATTTTTTAAGCACCATTTGTAAAGACCTCCTTCACCACGTATGAACCACCCCACTTAGAGGTGAATTTACGAACTGGTTTGTGAGAGGTGATGATTGGCCTTCGTACTGCAAGTACCAGGTCCCCCCTACTTGAAAAGAACGAGGGCGCACCTTTTTGTTGAATGCGCGTGACAACCTTGATTGTTAGCATTGCACCTTTTATTGAGCCTCTAATCTTTTTTCATCGAGAGTCTCTAACTCTGCAAATTGCAACTTGTCATTTTCATCTTATGTGAGTCCCTCCTGAATAGCAATGCGTAAGGATGGGATTTGAAAATCTAGAGGCAACACGGCCTCAACTCCATACACCAACCCGTACAGGGTTGCTTGAGTAGGTTTTTTGTATGTGGTACGATACGCCCACAATGCCTCACCAATCCTTTTATGCCAGTCTTGCTTTGACTTTGCTACTACTTTCTTCAATAAGTTGGAAAGTGTCTTATTGAAGGCTTCAACCAAACCATTTGCAGAAGCGTAGTATATTGATGAATTGTATTGTTTGAACTTAAATTTTTCTCCCAGGTTTGTCATCATATGATTGAAGAACTTCTTTCCGTTTCTAGTAGTGATACGTTGAGGTACACCATATCTATAGTTGATCTGGGTTCGAATGAATACCACAACATTTTTTTAACTTCTCGTAGCATGATGGCTTCTGGCCATTTCGATAAGTAGTTGGCGCCAACGAGAATATACTCGTGTCCATTTGAAGCCTTTGGAATAATAGGTTACACAACATCAAGTCCCCAAGCTTCAAAGGGCCATGAAGAAACAGTAGGGTGTAACGGTGCTGGCGGTTGGTGTATGAAGTTTGCGTAGAACTGACATGGTTACACTTTTTCGCAAAGTCCATGCAATCTTGCACCATGGTTGGCCAGTAAAGCCCCATTCTCTATACACAATCATGTAGTTTAGGCCCAGATTAATGAGCACCACAGATACCTGACTGAGCTTCATGCATTGCTTTAGCAGCTTCGTCCTTACCTAGACACCTCAACCATTGTCCTGAGAAAGAACGTCTGTAGAGCGTCCCTTTATAGTGAATAAAATTTAGAGCACGTTGACGTATCTCTACCTTATGTCTTGGATCGTCAAGTAGTTTTTAATGGTTTAGGAAATCAATGATTGGTTGACGCCAATCATCTTCATCAACCGTGCAGACGCAGATCATGTTGGTGGTGTCTACATTTTTTCTCCCTCAAGCAATGATACTGCCCAACGATTGTAGACTGAGACTTGCATAGATTCTTCTACTCCTAGTATGAAAGTAGCTGCAAGATTAGAAAGCGCATCCGCCAACTTATTCGAACTCCTAGGTACATGACCAATTTTGATGGATTCAAGTTGATTAAGAAGCTGCAATGCTTGTTGATGATAGGGAATCAAGTCTTCATTTTTCACTTCGTATTCATCAAGGACTTGGTTGACCACCAGCTTTGAGTCACCATAGATGTCAATATCCTTGACTCCTATTTCGATCACCATATGAAGGTAAAGTATGACAACTTGGTATTCTGCCATATTATTTGTGCACAACTGAGTGAGCATGAAGGCATATGGCATGAGATGATCTTGTGGAGTTACGAATACAACTCCGTCTCCAGCTCTGTCTTGTCTTGCAACACCATCAAAGTACATTTTCCATGAAGGTAGAACGTCTACGTAGAAAATTTCTTCTCCTGGAAGGTCATCTGATATTTCCCATTCTGCCGGTACTGGATGATCAACAAAGAAATCGGTGATAGCTTCACCTTTCACAGCCTTTTGACGCACAAACACCAAGTCATACTGCTTTAGTAACACTGCCCATTTTGAAAGTCTTCTAGATAAGACTGGTCTTGAGAATATGTACTTGATTGGGTCAGCTTTTGAGACCACGTGTATAGTATGTGCCTGCATGGAGTGCCGAAAATTCTGGATGGCGAAAACTAATGTAAGACATATCTTCTCAATTGGAGAGTAATTCAACTCGGCTTCAACCAAGGTACGACTCAAGTAGTAGAGTGCCCTCTCCTTGCGATCTTCAATCTCTTGAGCACACATTACCCCCAACGAGCGTTCTTGTGTAGCAATGTAGAGGACCAATGGCTTTTCTAGAATTGGTGCCTCCAGCACTGGTGCACTGGCCAAGTACTTCTTGATGCTATCAAAAGCATTTTTTACATTTTTCATCCCAATGAAATGGAGCATCCTTTTTCATAAGATGACTGAACGGCTGGCAACGTCCTACTAGATTAGAGATGAACTTCAAATTTATGCCAAACATCCTTGCAATCCGCGTAGCTCCTTCAGTGTCTTTGGTTATGGCATTTCGTTGATGGCTTTGATTTTTGTTTGGTCAATTTCAATGCCCCTATACTTGACTACGAACCCCAAAAACTTCCCAGATGTGACACTAAATGCACACTTGAGTGGATTTATCTTGAGCTGAAAGTTACTAAGTCTTTTAAATACAGTTCGAAGGTCTTTGATATGGTCTTCTCTTTTCTTTGATTTGACAACCACGTCATCAACATAACACTCTATTGTTTTATGCACCATGTCATCAAAGATATTTTGCATTGTGCGTTGGTATGTAGCGCCAGCATTCTTCAATCCAAATGACATGACCGTGTAGCAAAAGATCCCTTTTGGGGTTCAAAAACCTGTTGCTTCTTGATCTTCAGGTGCCATATGTATTTGATTGTAACCAGCAGTACAATCCATGAATGAGAGTGCTTCGTGACCAGTGGTTACGTCAATCATAAACTCTGTGATTGGAAAAGGGAAGTCATTCTTCAGGCATTCATCATTAAGATCTCTAAAGTCGACGCATATACGCAATTGTCCATTCTTTTTTCTGACTGGGAAAATTTTTTCTATCTAGGTAGGATATTTGACTTCGTTAATGAAACCTGCGTCTATGAGTTTGTTGACCTTCTTTTCAATTTAAGGTACAAGCTCCGGCCTAAACCGACGTTGAGACTGCTTTTTGGGATTGATGCCTTTTCTGATTGCTAAACGATGAATTGCAACTTTTGGGCTGAGTCCAGACATTTCTTTATAGCTCCAAGAAAAGACGTCCTTGTACTCGACCAACAAGTTGTAGTACTCCTCTTTTTCTTCCTTTGTGAGCAAAGAACTAACATATATAGGGCAAGGATCTTCAGCAGTTCCAAAGTTGAGTTCCTTGAGTTCATCCATAGTCGATTTGCCCCCGTCTTCAAGTGTTTTAGGAGCCTTGTCAGCCTCAACTTCGTCATTTTTATCAGGTATCTCTTAAACCGTGATGTAATAGGACGTCGTTGCAACTTTTGAGTCTTTTGGCTTCTTTGCACCAGAGGGACGTGAAGATGAAGGAATAGGTTCTTCAATATTTTTTGACTGGCCCGTGAGAACTAGTACACGCCTCCTTGCTTTGAGTGGCTCATGTTGGATGATATCCACTACTTGCATACGCTTCATGCGAGAGGGTATTGTGCTTATTAAGTCATCACTTGCTCTTACTTCTTCTTCACTTTGTTTTAAAGAAGTTGAGAGAGGATGACCCTCACCATTATCCTTCTTGGGGGCCCCCAGCCGACTAAAGACTGTTTTTGATGGACCGCCAAAGCGATCATGTATTTTACCCTTCTTTTTTTTTGTGCAACGAAGGCGTTGATGTTTTTACTTTACTTTCTCCTTGATCGCCAAGTCTAGCAAAGACATAAGTGTGTTTGATTGAAGTACTTGATCTTCCCAGCCTTGTAAATACAGAAGGACGAGACTTTTCTTCAGGTGAACTTATTCGATCGAAGACTAAAGATGAATGCATCTTTTCTTCTTGTTCATTTTATTTAACCTCTTCCCTTGTGATTTGTTGAGAAGACATAGTAGCTCATTTTCTACAAGAACCAATCTTCACAGGTGCAAGAGACTCAAATCCAAGCCCAGGCTTAGCCACCATGAAGCTTCCTTATTGCTTGAACAGCTCTTGTTGCGCCTTATTAAGACTGTATGGCTCAACTTCTATAACCTTACCAAGTGGAGTAGGATTTGTAAAGTCATAACCAGCCTTTACAAATAGCTTGTAAGCATTGGAGTCAAATATCCCCTTGTTTTCCTTATTTGACGATTGACTGGATGAACACATAAAACCAGTTGGAGGAGGTCTCACAATATTCGTTTGAGATGAAGTTGGCAATGGTGCGATGATTTTGGCCACCCATTCTTGCTTGATCACCTGACTCGACTAATTTTTGTCCTTAGGCTCCGTCTTTGATGTTGGACACTCTGCAAAAGTACTCTCTACATCTTTGCGACGAGACTTTAGGATGAAACGTATTACTGATGGCGTAGTCTTCTGCGTCATCGCCTCCTTTTTTGGTGATGCAAGAGGAGTTGATTTTTTGCTAACATTACTTGCATCCATCTTGACATCATCTTCTTTAGCAAGACTTGAAGCTACATTGTCTTCCTTAATGATTTTCTTTTCAGACTTACCTCCCTTTCCAGTTGAAGAGATGGTGGTTGTCACGAACTCACTAGAAGGTCCATTCTCTTCAAAGAATTTTGCATCGGCAAAGAAAGAATCGACCTTAGAGAAAGGTTCGACATCTCCGTCTATTTTCCTTTCGCCATCACGATAATACTTCAAGCATTGATGAAGGGTTTAAGCGATGACCCAATTCTCGTGCTTCCAAGGTCTTCCCAGCAACAACTTGAATGATGTCTTCCCTTCAATGACATGGAACAATCTGTTAGAAGAAAGATCACCCATGCCATGGTTTACATGGATCATGACCACTACACGCTCCCCATTCAAGTTGAAACCATGAATCACTGTTCGACTACTGGAGAGTTCATCCATCGTGATCCCTAATTCAATCATAGTAGTTTTTGGCATGAGATTGACTCCCGAGCCTCCATATATCAAGATGTGTTTGACCTTTTGCCCCTTGATGTACCCAGACACATAAAGAGGCCTGTTATGAGGCTTGGATTCAAGAAGAAAATCCTCATCTGAAAAACTCAAGGCTGCGTTGCAGGAGACACATCCAGTTGATTTCTTAGTAGGCACAATTCTGTCAATTATCTTGCCTGCATACAACTCTGGTTTCTTAAGTCCTTGAAGTATTAGTTGACGCTTCTCTTTAGGTAGGTGAAAGATTTGTTTCCACTCCATGTTTGCAGGAAGGGCGTCGAGATCAGCCATTACTTAGCTCTCCTTTTCAGGATGAGGCGATTGTGGCGACACCGCGTCATCTAGGTCTCCTTCCTTTATTTTCTCCTTATCATCACCACCTTCACTAGATGAGATGGTGCACACGGTAACCTTGTTCAAGAAATCTTGGGGGAAAAATTCTTCTAAAATAACGGGACTCAATGATTCTTGCTCCAACAAGTCTATTGGCAAGACATGTGGTTTGACGACTGTTTTGGGCTTCTTCTTCCCCTTCGACTTGCAGGGCTTTGTCTTATTTTATTTACTTCTTTGATGGTGAACAAGTCGGACCTCTTGCTTCACTTGTTTTCTTGGCTTCTTGCGTGTCACCAAGTTCTAACCTTCATCGTCATTTTCATCTTTCTTTTCCTCTTTCTTATCCTGAGGAGCTTATTTTTCTTCCAATGACATTGGAGGTGGGGATGACAATGACCCTTGGATACATAGCGCCATAGGCTCCAAACTTCCGAACTTCAACATATGCACAAACCATCCTTGACGCATAGTTAGCTCCTCAGGCTCGTCCAAGACTATAGTAGTTTGATTTGTGTTTACTGTCTCATCCAAGTCAAGAATGATCTTCCCTTCCTTGGAGAGCTACATGATCTTCTCGTTAAGTGTTATACACTTTTCAATGAGATGGCTCACCAACCTGTGGTAGCGAACAGTAGTTGGGATCACTTGTCCTATTTGTTTGCTCAGGGCGCTTGGACTCTGGCAATTGTATAACCTTTTTCTCCAAGAGTTTATCTAACATTCCTGACAAGTCATAATCTACGAATGGATACTTATTTGCTTGCAACTCCTTCAAGGTAGGCTTTTCTCGTTGGTAGTTATAAGCGAACGTCTCCTTCTTCTTCTCATACAAAGGCTTGGATGAGATCTTCACAGGCGCGTTGCTGGTTTCAACGACTATTATCTCCTTTGTCGATGACTTGGAGCCCTAATCAGTCTTCTTGAATTCCTTAATTTCTCTTGGTGCCTTAGAAGAAGTTGTTCGAGCCTTACCACATCTATTGATCGTGATCTCCATGTCATGAGCCCAGGTTTCCAGTTCTTGAAAGCTTTTTGGCTTGATCCTTTTCAAGATGTAGAGAATGTCCCTGCTCATCCCGTTGATGCAAATTTTAACTGTTGACGTTTCACTTAAGCGATCCTTGCATTCCAGACTCAGTGCACGCCACCTGTTGATGTAATCGACGACGGGTTCATCTTCCCACTGGGTTTTATCTTTCAACTCGCTTATGACGACGATGCGCCTTGTACTGTAGAATCTGTTAAGTAATTCATCTTCCATGTGTCCCTAGCTGTCAATCGACTCAAGGTCCAGATCCGTGTACCATTCGAATGCGATTCCCTTTAGTGAACGCACGAACTGCTTCACTAAACGATCGTCATTAGTCCCAGCATTATTGCAGGTCTCGACGAAGTGCGCGATGTGTTGCTTCGGTTTTCCCTTCCCATCGAACTGTTGAAACTTCGGAGTCTGATAACCAGAAGGCATGCTCAGACTATAGATCCTCTTGGTATAAGGCTTGATGTAGCTCCTACTACTTGTTGAACTATCGTGTAGTTGACTCTTGATTGTCTTAGCTAACAACTCTTGAAGCTTCTCTTTAGTAAAAGAACCTATTTTATTGTTTGACATTCCAATGTCATCCTCACCAATATCCTTATCACTGTCACCATCCTGTCGATGTCACGGATTGCCACCACCTCCTTTTGGAGCTCATCAATTTTCTTGTTCTTTTCTTTATTCTCCTTCATCGGCTTTTCAAGTTGTTTCTTCATGTTCCAGACTTACTCCTCAAGAGTAGCACCACTTATCACCACGACTGAAGCTGATAAGTATATTTTATAAACGATTTTATCCCACATTTTAGCTCGGTTTTATATGCTATTTGCACTTTTATTAGTGTTTATCGGAGCTAATATTGTGTTCTAGTTGTTTTGCATGCGTTTAACATGTTTTGTAAGAAATGTAGCTTTTATTAGCTAAAACTGTTGGAGTGAGTGTCCTCGACAATAATGCGATCACATTAGTAAATCTCACAATAAGAATACGTTCAGGGATAATCCAATTATTTGGTCAA
>VHZZ01001234.1:33631-45476 GCA_009801015.1 Silene noctiflora | reverse complement strand
CATTGATTTCCTTGTCATCATCACTTAGCACAGGAGGATTGTCTCTTGTAAGAAAGAAATCAGATTCATCCATATCCTCTTCCTCGTCCTGTAAAGTATTATCAAAAGCACTGTCTTCATAAAAGATTACATGTATGCTTTCTTCGATACACAAAGTTCTTTTGTTAAACACTTTATAHGCCTTGCTATGATCAGAATATCCTATGAAAACAGCCTCATCACTTCTTAAATCAAATTTGCTCAACCTATTCTTACCATTATTGTGAACGAAGCACTTGCTTCCAAAACAACGAAGGTGAGAGATGTTTGGCTTTCGACCACGAAGAAGCTCATAGGGTGTTTTCTTAAGAATTGGTCTAATCATTGCACGRTTATGAATATAACAGGAAGTACTAATGGCTTCAGCCCAGAAGTTGCGAGGTAGACCACTACACAATAGCATTGTACGAGCCATATCCTCTAAAGTTCTATTCATACGTTCCACAACACCGTTTTGCTRTGGAGTTYGTGGTGCAGAAAARTTATGTCCTACGCCATTCACTTTACAGTACTCGATAAATGCTTGATTATCGAATTTGGTGCCATGATCCGTACGAATAGAGATGAGATTTGAGTTGTATTTTGAGGGAGATGAAGATGTGAATGTTGAAGATGAATAAAGAATAGAAAGGGAAAGAAACATAAGGGATTCGGCTTGTYCCACAGTAAAAATATTTTGGTGCGAAGGTAATAACAAGGGTTATATGTAAAATAACCGTTGTTAAAAGTAATAACAATGGTTATATGTAAAAAAAACCGTTGTTAAAAGTAATAACAAGGGTTATATGTAAAATAAATCGTTGTTAAAATTAATAACAAGGGTTATATGTAAAAAACCGTTGTTAAAAGTAATAACAAGGATTATATGCAAATAAACTGTTGTTAAAAGTAATAACAAGGGTTTTAAAGGAATAACCGTTGTTATTACTTTTCAACAAATAACAACGGTTTTAAAATGAAACCCGTTGTGATTACTAATAACAACGGTTTTAAAGAAATAACTGTTGTTATTACTTTTCACAGAATTGCGCCAATATAAACTAACCTGATTAACAACGGTATTACATATAATGCGTTAATATGTGTTGTTAATGGAGCGTTTTTATTACCTATATTTATAGTAGTGAAATGAATAAAACATTTAAAAATTTCATTAATAAAATGTTTCATCGACAATGTCCCTTTTACATCGTAATACGAACTTAAATAATGATATAACCAACTTGAAGTACATGTTGTCCTATCATCATCGGGTGTTTGACGAGATTTCAATAAATGCCAATATCAACATATACGGGTATCTACTGAGCCCCCACTTTGACTGAGATTGGACAAGGTGAAAATAAAAAAAAACCCCAAGTCCAATGACCTGAGGATTCTACGGGTCGTTTAGAGTTCGTTAGACTTGCGTGTGTAAGCTCGCCAGCCATAAGAAGAGATCATACCTGAAACACGGTTCTGGACGCCTCTGCTTTTTCGTTGCTACTTCATTATTTTGGGCTTCGACCTGTGGTTTCACCACTTGCATCAACTTGCATGAATGGTGGGTTGAGCCTTATCCTTAGGCGCCTACGTATCCGTTTATGACGGAATCAAACCCGCATCGTAGTTCGGCATTCTGCCTGATCTGCAGCTTTCTTTTGTTTCGGCCCAAATGGATGGGTTTTTTAAAAGGAGGTTGCCATCTCCTTTGTCATTTGCTTTCCGCTGTGGAATTCTTCCATTTGCATAATGAGCTTTGTAGCCTACGGCTACAGAGCCCCCAATTGGAGTGTACCTGCTCAAACTTGATAGAAAATTCATGTAACATACATATCATGTAATGAAAGTGTCATCGAGACGGGTTGCAAAAATCATTTGAAAAGGGATAGGTCGTCGACCTGAACATTGTTCTTGAAATGGGAGCATCGACCTAATAACATTTTCAAATGATCTTCGATCTTGAAATTGAATTTTGAAATTTATAATGGGTCGTCGACCCGAATTGAAAATGATTTTCGATCTTGAAATGATATTTGAAAATGATGATGGATCGTTGACCCGAATTGAAAATGATGTTCGATCTTGAAAATTTTATTTGAAAATGATGATGGGTCATTGACCCGAAAAACATTTGAATTTGAAATGATCTTCGATCTTGAAAATGATAATTTCGAAAAAAGTTTTTGAAATGCCGATTTTTGAAATGTGGGTGGGTAGACTCGACATGCATTTTAAATGCGACATGAGACTTATAATTATGATTGGGACCCAAAATGAGGTGGGCATAGCCCGCTACCCTTAAACAAAAAGAAAAATAAAAACCCTTAAGTGTGCACGAGTTTTAACTCAAACGTTGACTCGCTGGGGGTAGAAATGTAGATTAGTCGTTCTGGCTGTAAATGGGTCAAATGATGGTGGATGGGCCGGATTGGCGCGCATCCCGAGGCTACACTGCAGCCGACTTTCGTAAGGAGTTGGTTTCCTTAGATCTGATGAGATTGGATTTCCTTAAGTTCTTAACTCAAAGTTTCCTAAACCCGATAGAAGGGGGAGACATGGAAAAGATAAACACAATTCTCTCCTCAACTTCTTTCTCTTAAAAAATCTCTCTAAAAAATATGATTTCCCTAGTAGGAACCATGAAGGGTTAGGCTAATGATTTCAAAGAGCGAGAAACCCAAGCCTTGATAGATGCGGGTATTCAACCAATACTTCCCTATGTTCAGATTATTTCCCAAACTTCCTTTCTAGCTGAATGCTTGAAAAAGTGGGATCCAAATCACCATGTTTTTGCTTTTCCCGAGGGAGAGACCTTTCCTCTTCCCGAAGAATTCACCATCTTATAGGGATGGAAAGTAACACAAGAGCCTGTTGTTCCTGACTTTACTGCTGATTGGGTTAGAGTATAGTGTGAATATATGAGCCTGACTCGCAAGGAGGCTCATGCTTTGATTAAAGGAGAGCAAGTGGATTTGAATGCTCTATTTTATATCTTTCGAAATGCAAATGATCCTGCCATTGCCACTGTGTATCGTCGGCGGGCCTTTGGTTTGATAATGTTACACATGTACTTCTTCGAGGGGTGTATGGATGTTGCAACGGGCCAAGTTCAACCCCTTTTGATTAGGATCGTAGAACAAATTGAGAGGCATGCTAACCCAGCTCCGATCATTTTGGCAGAGACACTTAGCATTTGGATCTCCGTAAGATCAACCCAAATGCTTCATTCACTGGATCAACCCGTCTTCTTCAGGTTTCTTCTTTCTTTTCTTCTTTTTTTTTTCTTCCGTCTTTTCTTCTTTCTTTCTTTTATTTCGTTCTTTTTTTTTTTCATTGCTTATTTTTTCTTTTTTTTTCATTGCTTTTTTTTCATCTCTTTTTTTGACAGGTTTGGTTGATAGAAAGACTTGGCTTGATTGATCCACCAAATGATCCGATGAAATACCGAGTTAGAATCATCTGCAATCGTACTTCTCGATTTGCACTAAAGAAGGGATCCGATTACTGGCGTGAAATGCTAACCATTGGGATTGGGTCACATGTTTGGTGGTCTTTGCCATGGCTTCGCCTTGGCTTTGTTACTGGGCTTCCTGATGTGGATAAGACGCTCTACATTACTCTATTGGGCTTGGATCGATCCAAATACATTTACCCTGACCGAATTCTTCGTCAGTATGGCCGGAAACAGGTGGTTACCGTTATCGAGGCCGCACAAGGCCTCCCATTCGATATTACCTGTGCTCGGTGCCAGAGTTGGCTCCGTACCTGACATCGCAGGACTACTTGGGCTCTTTTTGAGCCCGCTGCTTCAACTTGGGTATCTCAATCATATCTCAAATGGACTACTGAGACATCATTTGAAACTAGGAGAAGGTTGTGCAAGGATGATGCTATGGACTGAAAGAAACACGAAGAGGCTCTTAGGAATCGAGCGTTCTTCACCAGACCGACTCTTCTTTCAACTGAGCCTGAGACGAGGACTGACACAACTAACAGGACTAGTCCTAGGAGTTCGAGTGTATGGGGTAGACTGAGTGTTCGGCTGGACGAAGGGCCTACTTTGGCCGAATGATTGGGTCCTCGATCGAGTGCAAGAGACAGACTGGGCCCGTGCGAAGAAAGTGTAGTTCCTCCAAAGAAACGGGCCAGAGTGATGATCGGTGAGACTTCGTCTCGCAGTGAGGGGTTATAGGATTCAGCTATCGATGGGCTAAAAGCTATAGTTTATTATCTATTATTATTACTATGTGGTTTTTCTTTCCTTTTGATTGGTTGTAATGGGCTTAGCCCGGAATTCCCAGTTTCTGCATTTGAAGTTTACATTATTTGTGTTGTTGTACTCTTGTCAAGAGTTGCCTACGTATATGCTTTTCAACAGAATCAAACCAGAGCCGTTGTTCTTACAACTTAAAATGTAGTGGCAAAAAATGTCAAACTTTGAAAATAACTTGACTCAAAAACAATGCAATCCAAACATTATTTCATAACATTTGAGAATGAGGCGTTAAGGATAGTAGTTCTTCAATTAGTCCAAATTCGTTGGATTTAAGAAGTCATTCCCATCCATATAAGTTAATCGGACCGCTCCTCCTGTCAGGATCTTCTTTACTAAGTAAGGGCCTGCCCAATTTGGTTTAAATTTACCCCGTGGGTCCACTGGTAATAAAGCACGAACCGACTTTAACACCAAATCCCCTTCCTTAATTCCCCGAGGCTTCACCTTTTTGTTAAAAGCTATTTCTATCCTCTTCTGATAGAGTTGGACTTGGTACAGTGCATTCAAGCACCGCTCATCTAGCAGCACTAAGGAGTCATACCTAGCTTGGAACCAATCTGCTTCAGGGACCTGGCTCTCAAGTAAGATTATTAAGGATGGTACTTCTAATTCGATGGGTTGGACTGCTTCCATCCCATAGATCAAATAATACGGGGTTGCACTCGTGGCTGTTCTGATTGATGTTCTGTATCCCCATAGACCAAAGGGTATCTTTGTCGGCCAATCCTTGTAATTGTCAGACATTTTCTTTAAGATGGTTGTAATTGTTTTATTAGTAGCCTCTACTGCACCGTTTGCCCGTGGTCTGTATGGAGATGATTTGTGGTGTTTGATCTTATACTTTTCAAGTATAATTTTAGTTTTGGCTTAAAAGTGGGTCCCATGGCCACTGATGAACTCATGTGGTACCCCATATCGACAGATGATGTCATTTTGAATGAATTGTGCTACTTTCTTTGCCTTTAGGTCTCTGTAAGACCTAGCCTCTACCCACTTCGTGAAGTAGTCAATTGCAACAAGGATGAAATAGTGTCCTCCCGATCCAGAGGGATTTATTTTTCCGATGATGTCTATTCCCGAGGTTGAAAATGGCTAAGGTGATGTCATGGTATACAATATAGATGGTGGTACATGCTGTACATTTGCAAATATTTGACAATTGTGACAATGTTTGACATAGTGTTGACAATCTGCCTGCACTGTAATCCAGTAGTAACCAAGTCTCATGATTTTTCGAGCCAACATGTGAGTATTTATGTGGAGTCCACATTCTCCGTCATGCACTTCTTCTCTAACCCTTTCTGCGGTCCTTCTATCAATGCATCGTAACAAACACCTTGTGCGGGTTTTTTGTACAATTGCCCATCATTAGTCTTAACGAACTGGGCCAAAAGAATCTGTAATGCTCTCTTCCCACGTGCATCGAGGTCATCAGGGTATTCTCCCGTGTCTTTGAATTTCACTATTGATGTGTACCAAGGTTCCATTTCATCATGGATCTCATTGACATACGATGGTGACGATCTTCGTTCGACACACAGTGGCATGCTGTCTATGTGATCTGGGATGTTGACTAAGGCTGCCAGTTTTGATAAGGCATATGCAAACTGGTTTTCTTCTCTTGGTAAGTGAACGTACTGTATTTCGTCGAAATACATTTCCAATTCTTCTATCTTAGCCTGGTAAGGTGCCAGACTGTCGTTTTAATTTTCCACGACCTTGTCACTTGGTTAATGACCAAGGATGAGTCACCATGAACAAGTAGCTTCTTTACATTCAAATCAATGGCACTATGCAAACCTAGTAAGCATGCTTCATATTCAGCTGCTTTATTGGTAGCAAGGAAATCTAATTTGATAGACACGGGTACATGTTCCCCCTTTTGGTGAAATGAGGAGAATACTGACCCTGTACCTCATCCTGCTTGAGGCTCCATCAAAATAGAGGTCCCATACTTCATCTTCTATGTGTACCATGTTCTCATCTGGAAATGACCAGGTGTCTATAACATCATCTTCTTCTATTGGGTTATCAGCGAGGAAATCTGCGACTGCCCTTCCTATTATAGCTTTCAATAGTACGTACTTAAGGTCAAATTCAGATAGCATAAGGGTCCATCTTGACATCCTTCCATTTAGCACTGGTTTTTCAAAAAATTACTTGATCGGATCCATTCTGGAATACACACTAACACTATAATAAAGCATATTGTGCCTCAGCTTCTTCGTTGCCCAGACTAGGACTAGACATGTCTTTTCCACCGACGTATATTTTGTTTCATATTCTAAGAACTTCTTACTGATGTAGTAAATAGCTCTTTCTTCTTTTCCCACTGTTTGAGCTAGCATTGCCCCCATCACGTTATCTGTTACTGTTAGATACAAGGATAGTGGCAACCTAGCCACAGGTGGGCTAAGTACGGGTAGAGCGGATAGAATTTCCCTAACTTTTTCAAACGCAGCTTGGCACTCATCGTTCCATACCTCATGCTCTCCAACCTTCAGTTTCTTGAAGATTGGCTCGCATATCATTGTCAACTTTGCAACAAACCGGCTTATGTATTGGACTTGACCCATGAAACCTCGAATTTCTTTCTCGGTCTCGAGATAGGGAATTTCCATGATGGCCTTGATTTTTATAGGGTCTACTTCAATGCCACGATGGCTAACGATATGACCAAGAAGCTTGCCATAAGTGACCCCGAAAGCACATTTTTGGGGGTTTAGTCTCATATTATACTTCCTTAGTCTTTTAAAGAATTTTCGCAATGCCCCAAGATGGCCATCACATTCTTTCGATTTCACGATCATGTCGTCGACATAGACCTCTACTTCTTTGTGCTTCATGTCATGTAGCAACGTCGTTGCTGTTCTTTGGTATGTGGCTCCAGCATTTTATCAATCCAAAGGGCATCACTGTATAACAATAGGTTCCCCATTGTGTAGTGATGATTTTTTTGTGCATGTCTTCCTCGACCATCTTTATCTGATTGTAACCGGCATACCTATCCATGAAAGATAACAGGGCATGATTCGCGGGGTTGTGAACCAAGATATAGATGTGAGGTAATGGAAAATCATCTTTTGGGCTCGCCGTATTCAGATCACGGAAGTCGACGCATACGCGTACTTTCCCTTCTTTCTTTGGTACTGGTACTACATTGGCTACCCAATCGGAATACTCGGATACTTTGATGAACCCGGTTTTGAACTGTTTATCAATCTCCTTTTTTACTTTCAAACACCACTTAGTACGCATTCTACGTAGCTTTTTTTTATGGGCTTAAAACCTGGCTTGATCGGAATTTTGTGTTCTGCAATTTCCCTATCAATTCCCGGCATGTCTCTATAAAACCATGCAAACACATCTTTGAACTCATTTAGTAGATCAATAAACCCTTGGCTTTCTGTAGGATCCAAAGGGATTCTTATTTTGAGCACTTGGGGTTCTAAGGTAATCCCTACATTGATGGTTTCTGTATCTTCGATCACCGAGTTTCTTTGGAAGTATTCCTCCAACCCTTTAACCAAATGTGGAGGCGGTTCTACCTCCTCTTCTTATTCCCCGTCTTCTTAAACCTGTTTATTTACGACCTAATTCTCAAAGTCATCTACTAAAACTATTATTTTTAAAACTTGAATTGCAAAGTAAAAGATACGAGTCGTAAGCAAACTGGTTCATCTTATTATTATTGATTTAATATTACGCGAAATGCGCTAACATCTGGGACAACTGATCAGAGGTCAGTGGGGGAACTGACGCGGTATTCGGGACAGGCCCTAGAATACCAGAACTAGGGGGTGGTACATTAGAAGGAAAGACTGGGGGAGGGGTATCTTCGACACTCGACTCCTTAAACATAGAACTAGAACTCATATCAGACTCAGACTCGGACTCAGACTCAGAATCATCATCAGGCTCGAACATCTCTCTTTCTCCTGTAGTCAATTTGAAGAGAAATCCTCTGTTGTCGGTCCATTTGACGGTTTTCCTCCCTCCCGATATAGTACCCTTAAGGTCTACATCAATGATGAGGGTAGATGGATCGAATCTATTGCTTCGAAGGATCATACTAACCAAATCTTCGTTTGGTTCCATGGTAACTCTTTCTTCACCAAAGATGAGCCCCATTGCTTTCCCGTCTTCGACTGGGGTAGGTTGGGCTTTTTCTGGCATCACAGTTAGTACATCATCAGGAATATAGTAAAAATCCTGGAATATTTCAATTCCGTGAACCATTTTCTTATTCTTCCTGTCAAAAATAGGTTTGGGAAAGTCCACACAAATTCCCGTTTCTCCAACTTTCACGAAATATCCATTTAGTGTCAATAGATATTGGTTCATTTCGATTTCCCGGTCTGTAACCGGCTTTTTCATCTTTTCCAAAAAGTCTTCATTGATAGGCTCATATGTAACACCCATAAATTTGGGATTGAGTTTTAAAAGTAAATTTAATAGGTTATTTAAAATAATTTACGTTTTAATTGTATTTTTGGGTAAAAATATATATTTAAGCATAGTATTCGTAAATATAATAATAAGTTCCGTCTTGAGTATATAGTAGCCTTAAAACGTGTTTTAAGTCAAAACCGACTCATCTGGTGTTGTCTTGGGCCTAGATATGTAAATAGACCCATTTATTACCTTCTCCTCACAAAACCCCTCATAACCCTCTTCACCTTCTTCATTTCTCAACATCCTCACCAAACACAATTCCACCATTTTTACCAAAGCTTCAAACTCTCATACCTTCTTCATTTCTCGATCGATTGCAGTGTTTTTCGCACCATTTTTCTCCTCTCTTCATTCTTCACCTTTGTAAGTAAGAAAGGTGTCACCTTTCTCCCTCTTTTGTCATTTTCGAAATTTCCCTTTTACCCAAATGAGTGAATTTCCCCTCTAACCTTGTGAATCTTGTTGTTTAGGCGAGAATCTTGACGACCCGGAGGCGGATAGCTACATAGTGGACGACTCCATTGGAGATTGAAGACGCTTTTGAGGTAACGGTGATGGGTTACTCGACATTACACTTGAATTATGTGTGTTTATGTGTAGAATGTGTTGTTATATGATAAAGATGGGTTCTTTACAYGTTATTGATGTKTTATTCTCAAGTTTGATGGAAATTGGTTGGATGTTTTATGCCTAACCTATGTTTGTCTTATGAGGATGATAATGGTGATGAATTCAWGTTCAATTRGCAATTTACTTCATTTTTCTCATATTACATTGTATGTTCACATGAAAGTTATGGAAATTGTCATTTGTAAACTATTGATGGATGAAATTGGTGTATTTTGGATGGTTGATGATTTACATGATGTCCTGACGCTTCATACGTGTTTACCGTTTCAAAAACATGTAAAGATTTTGGTTTGAAAACACGTTGTAAGATAAGTTTGCTGAAAACCGTGCTCAGGTAGTCCCAGCCGGTGGGCCGGCTGGAAAGTTTCTGTTTCAATTTTTGTCAAATTCTGTATTGGGGGTGTCCAGCCGGTGGGTCAGCTGCCGGTCCACTGGCCGGCTGGGAGCACCCCAGAACTTGTTGCATTCTGGCTTGAAGATGCTGTCCTAGCCGGTTGACCGGCTGGGAACCCCTGTAAGTTTGTGTGAGAATTAGGTTTGGTTGAGTCCCAACCAGTGGGCTGGCTGCCGGTCCACCGGCCGGCTGAGGGTCATTTTTAGATTTTTGTCTTTTAAATTGGTGGCTAGGCCGGTTTGCCCGCAGCCGGTTCCCTGTACCGGCTGGGAGCACCTGATTGTTCTTCCTTATTTCTTTTGCATGAGTATGACTATTATGCAATGAGTACATAATTTGTTTACGTTATGTATCATGTTTCGCATGTTCTACTCACATTGCTTTCATTTGTTTACATTTGATGCTCTCATTATTCTGATGATTGAAACCGCCATGTTGCCTCATGGTGTTGCTTAACTTGTCTCCGTCTCACTTGTACTTTTATGGCAAGTGAGGATTATCCACTTGTGCTTTTCTGGCAAGTGGAGGGTTATCCACTTGTCCTTTTCTGGCAAGTGGATGGTTAGCCACTTGTGCTTTTCTGGCAAGTGTGCTTATCTCTTGGCACTTCCGCGACTCTCGTGCTTTTCTGGCGATTGGGGTACTCGACCTCTTGCTTGTAGATCGAGTCTTGGGTGCAGGCTTTTCTACCGCATGTCGTATTCTAGCTAGATATAGACTAGGGCGTACCTAGCTAGTCGCCCTACCAGGGGAAAGTCATCAGTCTAGAGTTTTCTTCTGGAGCTTGTTATAGTTGTCTTGAATGAGTGCATGTGTCGTGTTTCATTATAATTCACATTCGAGTGTTATTGAGTTACTAGCTGGTCTTGTTCATAATCGTGATTAGAATATGCCTTAAGTTGGCCTCTGAGTCGAATTACTTTTATATTTAGATGTGTAAGGGCACAACGCTTGTTTTGATTGCACAATAGCGAAACCCTTTGCGTTTAATTTTATACAAAACTTGAATTATATTCTCATTTAGAGTTAGTGGACATCATAACAATTATTTGAGGTACATTTTTAAATACAAAACTAAAATGAGTACACTACAACATTTATATGTTCATGGATGAAATGGAAACTACCCTAGTTCCATTCATGTAAATCCCTGAATTTATTCTTGCTAGTCGTCGTACGATAATGCCAAAAATTATGATGAAATCCACAAATTTGTATCAAATACTCATGATGTGGTATTTTAGCAAGAATGCAATGTCAATGTCATAGATGTTCAAGAAGGAATATGTTGGGGTCACACAACCAACTTCCTTGATCTTTACTTATTTGGGATTGTATCCCTTTTAGTGTCTAATAGTTTCTCTTTTAAGCCTAGTTCTATCCTTAACTCTTTTAAGATAGGTATTTTCTTCTTATTGCTCCCACTGACTTCCAAGAATTTCTACTTGATGAAGACTTTTCTTCATATAAATTCCTAGTTAATCCTTCACAAGGGTTAACTCCATAATGGTATTTGTTCAATCAAAATTTCTAACAAATCAATTTACCAATTTAACATTATCATGTTCTTAACTAATGAAGTGCTTGATGACAAGTGTTAAGGTTGAGCAATAAGACTTTTGAACCGTGGATGCATATAAGATATTATCAAAACATATTTTGACTAATCATTACTTCTATTCTTATTTCTTCACAAGAAATCATACATAGGTATGTTAGGAATTTAAGTTGCTAATCTTATATGACATAGGACAACTCCTATGGAGTTCTATGGAATAGAACGATTCCTATCGAGCTAGTCCATGTCCTATTTAAACGGTTCAATTTAAGCTTTTTAGAAGGAGATTCTATTTGTCTATAGCTATAGAGGTTTAATCGAGACATATGTTAAAATCGAAATGATATCGTATATATCTAGGAGCAAGAATATAGAACAAAATTAAACAACGAAATAGAGGGAAAACTAACATTCATCGTAATATTTGAAGACTTTTAGCAAGTTTAAGCATTTATATAATGACCTCCACCCAATTAAAATGATTCCAAGACCCAAATTCATATTAACTCGG
>VHZZ01001233.1:30602-45330 GCA_009801015.1 Silene noctiflora | reverse complement strand
TACTAATCACATTAGATAATTAGTACAAATTTAGTAATTAACAATTAATTGCTAAAACCCGTCTCAATTAATTTATTATTCAATTATCGCATAATTAAATAATAAATTCCGTCGGCCCGAGTTCTAAATTCGATCTCTCTAAATAACTCAATCCACTAACATTGAGTCAGTTTATCAAGGGACTAATTTTACTGTATCTCATACAGACGATTAGTTAATATTTTGGGTTCGTTCCTATAGGTGTGACCGAAAGGGATCAGCTGAACACCGCCGTGACACGACAGTAACTTCAAACTGTAGTTAGCCAACCGTTACCGATATACATTGATTAGCTGACAAGTATTGCCAATGAATATCTCGAGTACATTCCTTAAAATGATATTTAATATGTACACGCACTATTGTGGAGGACACTCACTCCAACAGAGGATGTAGCCACCATTCCGAACATGGACTGGTGTTCCTACGTACTTGATCGTTTTGACTATGTCGTTAACTAATGGAAGATCAACAATAGTAAAAGCATGAGGGGCTGCCTAATGTTCTTCCAGTTGCTCTACTTCGCCGTCTGGTTTGGAGGGGTGAGCCTGGAAAATTAACCTTGCCTTTAATACAGCATTGGACCAATGACGAGATGAATACGCAAATGAAGGAGGAATGCAACACTTACTTGGTCCATAGGGGCTTCGGTATAGGGATGTAGGATCTCACGACATACCCGATCTCTATTAGACAGCCCAAAATCATTGTACCATCTCCCAATCCAAAATGTCAGTTCTGAAGAGGAAGTGGTGGTTCAGGAGGCATCACGTCCATATGAGAATGTCACCACTGCAAGGAATAAGGAGTCTAGGTGTTTGTCTTTCCCGCTCCTAAATGACCTCCTACTGATGAGGAACACCGCCAGAAATATCCAGATGGAAGTCACTGAACTTCAATTGCTTTTACTTTAGTCTTGAATGCATAACAATTAAGGGAACACTTAAAATGGTTACTCTTGGACTTAAGTTTGTGACATAACAGCCCTTAGATGGTCACATTATTACTTAGTGTTGATATGGTAGTATATATGAATACAGAACTCAAAATATTGTAACTTAAAATGGTAACATATTTATCAGTGTCAGTATTGTACAGATGGTGACATTATTTTTGGGAAATGGTGACATTGTTACTTAGTGATGATATGGTAGCATAAATGAATACATAACTCAAAATGCTGTCACTTAAAGTGGTTACATATTTGACTTCAGATGGTGGCACTTTTATTTAAGTGATTTCATTTGCATAATGTCCAACATTGACTTAATTGTATTAAATATTTGATGGTTTATGTTTAGGAGCGTGTACTGAAATAGTACAGGACAAAGAGGAACCATTAGTTGGTGTCACACTTGCATCGACAAATGGCAACACAAATGCAGAAGGAACCTATCGCGTCTTAGTGGGGGGGGGGGGGAAGTTCAGCAGCAGCCGCCTGTCGTGCTAGTCGGTGCTCCTGGTGCATCACAAGAGACGTTCACACAAAAATTGGATAACGACCCCGTATTCCTTGCTGACTTCATAGTCATGCTTGATCACATGGATGAGCTAGTGGATAACGTGGTTCCACCACCCTCGTTTGACCTGGGCTAGATGACATTAGCGTTGTGACTAGGCCAGTCGCCTCTTATGCATTGAGGTACACCCGTGCTAGAGAGCGTCAAGCAAGAGGTCCCTTTTATAATAGTGTTAATGATGCTGCCCCCCTCCAAAGCCTGTTCATGACTACATAGCATACCCATTACCTGGAAATTTCGACAGGCATTGTGTTAAATTGTTGTCACAATCGTTCATCACATGATGTGCGTCCTCCTCGTGACCAGCGGGATGGACGCGATACAACAACACGGGGTCATCAATTGGCAGGATAGTAGCACAAGTTCCCATGGCTAGAGCGAATTCTTTTTCAAATAAGCGAAATAGCTCCAATGTGTAAACCTGAGATGCGTGTAGCACTAAATCCATAAGAGGGAAGACAAACGTTGGGGTAGATCTAATACCGTTGAATGCTTTGCGCTCTTCCTCACCTCTCCATTTTTTCACTGTTATTTCAAATATCCCAAAAAACTCAGCCATTGATGTGGTCTTTGAAGCTTGGAAACTCATCGCATGGTTGGTGCTCACACTCCTTTGTGACGATAAAATCCCAGCTGAAAAGTATTGATTGTTCAATGCAGTTCTCCATTTCACTCTATGTTTGTATAATCTCTTAAACCGTGAATGGTTCATTAACCCATAAACAGTCAACATTTTATGCCACGTCTCTTCAAATTCAGTCTCATTATAACAATCGTTGAGGCATTTGTTCAATAAGTTTTGGAACGGGCAATCACCCTTTAATTTCCCGAAGTGAGATATGGCGTTTTGTTGAATGTGCCACTAACATAGACGATGTCTCGTTGCTAGATAAACCTGTCACCATTTTAACATTATTAGCATTTGAATATGTTATCCTACAGGACTGTGGTCACTCTGAGTGATAAAATGTAACCATGTATATTCATAAATGTGACCGCGTTTATGAAAATATGTTACCACGTTTATACAAAAATGTTCAAATTCGGTCTCATTAGAAATATGCTATCCTGCAGGAATGTGGTCACCCTGGGTGATATAATGTAACCATGTATATGAATAAATGTGACCAAGTTTATGAAAATATTTGACCATGTTTATACAAAAATGTTCAAATTCAGTCTCATTAGAAATATGTTATCTTGGAGGAATGTGGTCACCCTGAGTGAGAAAATGTAACCATGTTTATCACCAAATATAAGTGACCATGTTTAGTATATAATGTTAACATGTTAAGAAAAATTTGTAAAACCAAAAAACATAATATTGTTAGTACATATCTCTGGTAAGGTGGTGACATTTTCTGCAGTCACATAAATGTCACCATGTTTAGTCTATTATTTTAACATGTTAAGAAAAATTTAAAACATAACATTCTTACAATTGACAGCTAAGGTCGTCACATGTTTTACAATCACTTATATGTCACCATGTTTTGCCTAAGATGATATGGTGACAATTGTATAATCAGATGGTCACAACTGCAAAAAAGATGTTTTCTTAAGAAATGATATCATCTTAGTCTGAAGTAAATATCTGACCATGCTTATGCAAATATGTCATTATGGTGACAAGTGTACAATCATAGTAAGATGGTCACATTCACCTATATGTCATCATGTTTAGCCAATTATGTGGTCAAACATAGGTACATAACTTTGATAAGGTGACCATATTTCTAGCAATCGAATATAAGTGACCATGTTTAGTATAATATGTTAACATGCTAAGAAAAAAACATTGTAACACCAACAAACATAATATTATTAGTACATATCTATGGTGAGGTGGTGACAATATCAACAATCACATGAATGTTTTGCCTAATATGATATGTAACTATGTTTATGCAAATATGTCATAATGGTGACAATTGTACAATCATACTAAGATGGTCACATTCACCTATATGTCATCATGTTTAGCCAATTATGTGGTCAAACATAGGTTCATAGCTTTGATAAGGTGACCACATTTCCAGCAATCACATATAAGTGACCATATTTAGTATAATATGTTAACATGTTAGGAAAACATTGTAGTACCATCAAACATATTATTATTAGTACATATCTATGGTGAGGTGGTGACAATCTCAACAATTACATGAATGTCGCCGTTTTTAGTCCATTATTTTTACATTTTAAGAATAATTTAAAACATTACATTGGTACATTTGACACCTAAGGTGGTCACATGTTTAACAATTACTTATATGTCACCATGTTTAGCCTAATATGACATGGCGACAATTGTATAATCAGATGGTTACAACTGGAAAAAGGGTGTTATTAAGAAATGATATCATTTTAGTTTAAAGTGTAATAAATCATTGGTTTATATGAAGCTCAACGTGACCACATATATGATCAAGAATGGTGACATGGTGGTTTCTACCAAATGTTGTCATATTAGTCAGACAACGTCAAACCTTTTTAATGGTGTTTGCTATTGCTTGGTCTTGGTCAGTGAAGATTGAATCAGGCCGAACATCCTCACCCATGGATTCATTGAAAACGTTGAATAACCACTCGAATGATTCTTCCCTCTCGTTCGACAGGAAAGCACAACTGAACATGACGTTTGACCAATGATTGTTAACACCAACAAAGGCTCCACAAATAAGATTATACTTATTTGTGCTATACGTCGTATCAAATATTTTCACATCTCCGTACAACAAATAGTCCTCTCTCATCATCGCCTCCCGCCAGAATAGGTTACTTAATCTTTCTTATTCGTTGAATTGAACACGGAAGAAGAACTCCGGCTCCTCCGCTTGCCTACTGGTCAAGAGGTTGATCAATGTTGCTGCATCACCACCTTTGATTGATTTCATCTTCAATCTGTTAACATAGTTAATATGGTCTCGCTTTGTGTGCCCGACGAAAGCATCCCCCTAACCCATGCCACAACAACCTGAATTGCATAGAAGGGGGCACATGCGCTTCAGTCATTGCCTTTATTACCTCAGCCTCTGCTTCGGTGATTTTTTGCTCCGATCTATGATGATGCTGCCACTGAGGCGGTGTAAAAGGGTGATTATGTTCGAGCACGTGCTGCACTACCTCCCATAATCCGTCCTTATTTACTTGCATCCTAACAAAAGCTTCACAATTACATCAAGTGATTGAAATATTCCTCATATTGCTATCTTTACTCCCGTTCCCATGTTTCCCTTCGCAAGAGCATCTAAAGTATCTCTCAATGAACGGCATATCTTTCGCGCTCGATCTACGAGATGTAGATTTCTTGATGCTAAAACCTATGAGCTACGAATGTTTATTATACAAGTTGTAAATGTGTTCTCATTTTGTAGCTTTTATTCCAAGTAAAAAAACTTTTAGATCAGTACCTATGACAACAGCAATCAAATTATAAGGTCTGGTTAAAATGGTCACAGTGCACTCTAAAATGGTCATATAGACTTACTATATACACTTTTCAGCACGCATTTTATTTTACATTACACATTTTATTTTATTTTATTTTACATTACACACCATGTCACCATTCTTGATCATATATGTTATCACGTAGTAGTAATACTGTAATACGAAAACCTAAACGAACATGCAAGACCAACACAAACAACAGCGTTAGAACATGAAGACTTTAAATGAACATGCAAGGATCAACCCAATCAACTAAAATTGATTCAAAAACACCAACATAAATTCCTTCCAAAATTGGTTCTAAATTTGGAAATATATACACCTAAACATGTTGTTGCCCTAAATCTTATCAACAAAGAAAACAACTTTAAATGAGAATATACACACTTTTACTCATCAACATCGTCACAAAATCTTCGTCATTAACATCAAGCAATACACAGTCCTCGTTCTCAACTTCAACAATTTGACCCTCTATTGTCGTGTTAGCAACATCAACATCAACAAAAACCGTGTTTTTATTTTATTTTATTGTGTGAGTTTAATGTGAAGTTACAAAGGAAACCATGAATTTTGATGAAGATTTGATTATTGCTGGAGATTAAGCTTCAGATTTGATGCATATTTGATTAAGATTTGATGAAGATTGTGCTTGAAGTTTGAAATTACAAATTTGAAAAAGTTTCAGCATGAGTGTAAGGTTGCAATATGAGTTTGACGTGATGATGGGTGTGAAATGGTAGTGTTTCACATGCAAGATAGCATTTAATGCATTGTACACAAAACCCACTAGCATTGGACTATCCGGCCCATTTGTGCTAATATGGTACTTATTTGCCCCGTCTTCACCTTGTGACGGATATAGTCCGTCACAAATGAGAATTTGCGCTCTACTAATTGACTTTCTTAAGCCATATATCATCGAGAGTACAACGAATCACCTATCGGACTACAAATCTTATGCGAGACACTTCTATGCATACAACCAAAACAATTATCCTGTAATTAAATGAAAAATAAACAACAAATGATGCAGATTATATGCACACAAGACACAACCGTCTACCGAGATAGGGCCACATGTTCAACAAATTGGTAACAACTCAAAATAGAACTTTCTAAGCTTGCCAAAGTACAATTCAAACAATAATACCAGTATGGCCGTGTCCAAATTGTTTTCCCCAAAACTACAGGTATCAATGTCCATTTACCTTGTATCACATCTCATGAAACCTAAAACAAACAGTAATTGCAATAACTTGGTCATAGAACTTGATACTTCGAGACAATGACTCTCTGGCTTCTTTAGATCACAGCAAATAGAATAGTTGCCCAACCGGGAACAAATCCACTCGCATATATAAGTTTCTTTACTCGTCCTTCTTTTCTTTCCGGGCAGGAGGCTTCTGATATATGACAATCTGGCTCAAGAGAGTACCATTTGTAATGGCACCAAGGACACAACCCATCACAACTAGAAGATAATTAAGGAATCACAACTTATTTGCAGGAGGAAAGAGAGTGAACAACTTTCAACAAAATTAGCATCACATAATAATTAATCAAAATTGACAGCATCAAAGGACAACAGAACCGCCCCCCCCCCCCCCCCCATAGTTGAGCTATACTTACCATGGAAAAGAAACACAGATGTTATTTCAAGGCCAGTCTCAATCAAAACAACTAAAACGCCAATTAAAACTACACTAGGCTGAGCTTATTATCTACTAGCTCCATCCCAAATTTATTGTTCATGTTTAGCTTTGATGGCCTACCGATTTCAGCTTTGATCATTAAATTTCCAGTTATATTTACAGATACAATGTAAATTGTCATGTTTCAACTATCAAGACAAATATTTTCAAGTTATCTGTTTCAACTATCAAGACAAATATTTTCAAGTTATCCTTTATAAAAACTTTCAACTAATGTAAATTGTGAGAGAATATCACGCAAAATCGACATTGTTTGACTACCAAAGTAAATGGGGATGAAGAGAGGGTTTTAGACATCTCTAAATCAAAATCAAGAAAAAGCACCGTATAGCGATTGAAACGGCTCTCATCTGAGCAATATAGGAGGGGGGATATTTACATTACAATCATATGGCCTAATTAAGAGATGTCTTATCTTTTCTTTTCGGTAAAAAAGTTGAAGCAGAACAAAAGCTTTTTTTTGGCTTCTAACAAGACATCCGGCAACTAAACATACTCAGAGCCTCTTAAATTATTATTCTACCTAAAAAGGTAATTATGGAACTGACTCTTCAATTATTAGATAAGCATTATCCAACATCATAGGTTAAAAGTCTGCTAAACATGTAATGCACTTGCCTAATAAGAAAATGCAAACACTCTAATGAAGCAGAGGGAGTAGTAATTAGTTAAAAAATATACTCTAGAGTTTTTGAGGGTGGAGGAAGAGGTTTCGCGGGCGGGCCATTGGTTTTCAGGTGATGGTTGTGGCATTGCCCAGGTGGAGCAGTCGTTTCGACTAAATTATTTCTATAAGATATTAAGTGAACTGGAGGAAGCAGTTTTGTTACAAATTGGTACCTAAAATGAACTCAGATCAGCTTTCTAAAGAATTTTTCGACCTGTTTTGCACATTACATTCATTCATCCCCTATATATTAAAAGAATAAGCAACATGAAATGTCTTCACTCTAAAATACACTTTCTTAAATAAGGAAACAAATGAGATTAGATTTTCTTTGATTAAAACATATCCTTTCGATAAAATATATTCTTTTAATCAAACTATAATTTTTTTATTAAATTTTAAACTAAAATCTTTGAATTAAAATAAATAAAATTGTTATAAACTCATAAACTACAAATTACTTAATCTTTCAATTGATGCTATTATTAATTATTTGACGCTTACTTACCCATATAAAATAAAACTATAAACTGCTGTTATAACTTTGTGATAAAAAAAAAATTAATTAAGAAAATTTACAAAAATAAATCATTAGCTTCGAATTTTAACAAATATTTTCATTAAAATACACATTTCATGACATAATTCAATTTTCTTGGTTAGTTTTGCAGATCAATTTATTTTTCAAATCAAAATACATTGAATTGAAATATGAATATTAATGAGATGTCAATTTAACCTATAAATAATACAATGAAAAGTAAAACTCTGTATAAATCGCACATACAATGCACGGGATCTAGACTAGTTAGCCATTAAAAGGCACAAAACATTAGAATAAAGAACTAAATAACTAAAACTGACCAGAAATCACTTTAAAAAGCAGACCATATTTCATTTTAGATACAAATCTGTGACACGTCTCAAAAAAGGTAATAATAAAGGGCAGCCCGGTGCACGATGGCGTCCCCGCTAGGCGAGGGTCCGGGGAAGGGTCCCACCACAAGGGTGTAATTGGGGCAAGTCTTCCCTTGCCATTTTGGCAAGACGCCGCTCCAAGGACTTGAACCCGTGACCTCACGGTCACAAAGCAACACCTTAACCGGTGCACCAAGGCTCCCCAAAAAAGGTAATAATGTTGGGAAAAAAATTATATTAGGTAGTAATTATAGATAAGAAAAGTGTATATAATAGTAGTAATTAACAATTTAGCCTTCAAAGAAAATAAAACTTTCAAAATCAAAATTAAGTAAACTGCACAATATATTTTTTTTTTTTCAACTGTCCTCAACTTAATATGGGTCCGCCAATGCGATGACTAAGGATTTTATAAAAAGTACCTGGCCTTGAAAAACAAAGAAACAACATAGCCTAACTGCCTCGAGTCATGAAATTTGAAAGTAACCCAAAATGGGCTTTGTGGATGATCGCCACGCTCACCCTTCTACTGTAAGGCTGGTTCATATAGGGATGTGATGGGAAGGCTTCTCAACATTGAGCACCAATAACGGATTCTCAACGACTAGTTTTCTTCTCTGTGTGACTGTGTCACCATATAGCAATGATAAATGCTCAATCAGTCCTATTGTCAATTACAAATAGAGAAGGGGACAAATTATCCCCGGTACCATGAGAATGTCGGAATTCAAAGCAAAATGGCCTTTGTTTTTCTAAGTTTCATGTCACGTGAGTTATATAAATCATTCATCTTTTTATTCTTCTAAGCATAATTCCAAGTCTTGTATCATGACCTACAAGACATATTGTTGACCTATTATAAAATACCAGTGTCAGGTGAAGTAACATATGTATCATGACCTACAAGGCTACAAGACATAATGTTGACCTTATTATAAAATAGCAGTAAACAATTTCGATTAACTGGACGGTAGCTTAAAGAAGTCCTACTGTAACCTATGTTACTTAGACTCAGCTAGAATTATCCGATACAAGGATGTGTTTGTGAGTCGGACTTGTCTATTTCAATGGAAATCTTCATGTTTTTGGCTTTAAATGAGGAGTCAAACTGTTATCTCCATGTCCAAATTTTAGTGTCAGACGCGGGTTGCAACGTAATATGAGAGTCAAACTATAAGCTATAACACAATTAAACCATCTCCATGTAAGAGAGAAATTTGAACAATTGCAGAAAACAAGGATACCACTTGAAGGTGCTTTCTCCTGCATGCTGGTAAAGACCCTCACTACAACACAACATGAAGAAATCTTAGTTCCAATTAAGCAGAGGTGCTAAAAAAATCTATTAGAGATCTATTAGCTCACCCATTGAACCTCCAAAGTTCATGAAACAAGTGAGGAAGCTGAGTTCGCCAGTAGATTTATTCTGCATGTTACAAGATAGCTGTTAAAAAACGTGAAGATAAATGAAAGACAACCCTATGATATCCAATCAACCACCAGGTATGAGGATTAAGGCTCTGTTTGGCAAAACTAACTGAAAAGGTAGCTGAAACCTGAAAAGGTAGCTGAAAACTGAAAAGCTAACTGAAACCTGAAAAGYTAACTGATAAGGTAGCTGAAAATTAGGAACTGATAAGGTAGCTGATTATATAAAAAAATGTTTGGCAAACTAACTGAAAAGGTAACTGATTTTGATGAAATTACGTAAAAGGATATGATAATTATTTAGTAATATAGATTTAAGGGATAAAAAAGGAAAATCAAACTAAATCAGGTACCTGAAATCTCAAATGCTACTCTGGTAGCATTTCATTTCAGGTAGCTTATTTGGTTAAATAAGCTACTTGCCAAACGGTTAAAAAAAAATAAGGTACCTGAAATTTTGGTCAAATAAGCTACTTTGACCAAATCAGRTACCTGAAATGGCTTGCCAAACAGAGCCTAAGAATCAAAATATGCTCAACAGTGTCATGAAGACTTGTAATATATGTGTTGGGAAGAGTTTAACTGACGAATACCAGCCACACCTTTCAAAAGCTGTTGTGGAAGAGAGAAATCATAGCAAGACATTTTGAACAAGGAGAAGTTCAATTAGAAGTGCTTCAACAACGGCAACTATAAAGGATGTAATTTAATTGGAGAAATATCAAGAGTAGACCAGCAACCCCATTTCTTGATTGAACAGTCAGTATATTTATGGCACGGGTCTATCAGCTCTTGAGAAAAAACATGGGTTTACCCAAAAGTAGAATATTTCATTTCAGCATAGGTATGCAATTCCAGTAATCCACACAAAAATAGGCATAAGCGTGAGGAGCACGTGCTAGGAAGAAAACCATTGGAATAGAAACTTGACTGAGACAGAACATTCACAGTATCAATAAAGAAAACAAAAAAAAGTTGAAACTGGGAAAAAGCATGCACACGGGACACGGTGCTCAAGTTGTGTGGGGTATGCATCTGTATCACAATCCTGTACTTTCATTTAGAAGGACATCTACTGGATGTTCTGACTCTACCACTGAATTTCCCATGATTTACAATACTTTGACAGGGACTTCTTCCCTAATACTGGTTGATTTCATATCAAAAACAGATAATTTCTTCACCCAGAGAAGATATCAGCAAATTGGGATAGTAAATACGGAGTACATGAGAACCACAGGCATACACATTATAGAGGGAGGTAGATACAATAAGTGACTGCTTTAATCATGATGCTGGAAGGTTAATAATAATATATCAAAACATGAACCAAAGGACTTGAAATTACACTGAAGTTTTTCCATATTTGAGGAATCCTGGCACAGAGAAATATTGCATGTTGTGATGCCTGCAGTAGATGGTGAAAAGTTCAATAAGCGTTTTGCGAGCCAAATGCCAATAGCCGAGAAGAATGACATAATGGCCTGGACAGCAACAAAATAATTTAACTACTGATCACAGGAATGCAGACTGAACAAAAGAATTAAGTATAGTATCTGTGATGGATGGAACCTTACATATAATGCTTCAAAAAGCATAGGATCAATTTTGCCAGCTAAGATTGTTGGAGCAATGCCACAAAATCTTTAAGTCACCATTGTTAAGTTTTGTATTGTACTACCTCCATCCCGTTTATGTTGTCGACTAGTTGGTCAAACTTTGTCGACTTTGACCGATATTTTCTTACAACATAGAATAGTTGCAAATTTAAAAAAAAAATGATTATGTGAAAATGGTTGTTTATCAAACATAACAATTCTACATAGTATTCCTACTTATATTTGGAGAGATTAATGGTCAAAGTTGAGATCAGCTGACCATTTAAGCCAAATGAGCCAATAAGCATTGGATAGATTAGTAGATGCTAGTGTGAAACACATTATGTAGACGCAAAAAGCAAAGGATACATTAGTGCCCTCATCCATCTTCCGGTTCCCACAGGTTGTGAGAAATAATAGATTACAGCAACAAGAATAATAGCTGCACAAAATAGGCCAAAGGGAAGCAGGTTTTTAGACTTGACGAATTGATGATCATATAAATTACAAGATCAACAGAAACAAAAAGATTAATAAACACAAGACTAATTAAGAATAGATCTCCTACATATCTACAACTCCATAGCCTATATTCTACATTTCTACCCCATCATAACAGGATATCACGAAGTGTCAACTTTTGTGGACATATTTGGAACCTTTGGGAATAACAAGTAGATCAACATAAAGACAATTCTGGACAAAATGTAACATAATCAAGTCAATCTCTCGATAACTCCATTCGTCAGACAAACAACCACTTCCTTACGAGCCACATCACCCTCCTTTTTAGAGATATCCTGTAAAGGCACTACACTTTCAGTAGTTTCAGAATTCAGCGTGATTGGTTTCACCAACTCCCTTAATATTCTCTCCTCTCAATCGAGTCACAACCTGTTTTTACCAAAATCTTGAAGCTCACAAGTTACAACTTATTCTTCAAAAAGTTATTTCATCCTTTCTCTATAGACTAAGCCGCTCTAGGTTACCAATGAATTAAATAGCTTTAAAACATGGGGATAGCGCATAGAAGGCCCTTACTTCAAGGAGAGGTTAATGTAAAAGAACGCACAACTTATATTTAGCTTATGTTTTACTGTATTGTTTAATATCCCTTTATTTATGCAACTAATTTATCGATTTTATGGACTGCATGTGCATTGCAAAAGTGATGATCAGACAAAGTGAAACATTACACCGATTTACATATATTCACCAAATAAAGTACCTTCATTTTTCATACACCAAAAAAAATGTGCCCTCATGTTTCAGGCATGACGAGGGGAGTACAGAGAAAAAGGGAATAATGGCAATGTACCTTGAACAAGGAGGAATGCATATTCACCGAATGCTGAAAAGGGAAGTCCTTTATGAAGGCAATATGCAAGAGAAATGGTGTAGCCAATGACTTCAAGCTCAAAAGCCGCCACACTTAGCCCTCTAATACTTTTATGTTCCAAAATCTTCAATATCTGAGTATGTCATTTACACACCACCACCAAAAATGTTATTCGTAGCAATCGTCATACCCAAAACACCACAATCAATTGCAAAATAGGTACATCAAGTAGTATAACTGGTAAAGTTATTGAGAGATAAATTCACTATCATGGTTCGAAACCCACTCCCTTTATACCGAAACAAAAGCAATCAAATGCACGACTGTAATTCCATCGACCGCACGCCAGCCAACCATGTAAACTAATCGTAACTCATAGTGCATCAAAATTTAAACTAAATGGATATCATTTAGAGTGGATCATCACTTTTAGCTTCCGACACATCAACCATTTAATCTGATTTACACAATGTTTTCTATGATTAAGGATTATGTGTCAAAAGGAGAAGTAATGAGACACTAGATATCGACACAGAAATGGAACAGAGAATCACCACTCATTGAATTCAACAAAACACTACTTGTATCACTAAAATTACAGACCTTTATGATCAAATAAATAACCCGTCTTATATTAATGAAAATTTTCGCAAAACAGAGAATTGAATTGAATTGAATTAGATAAAAATGCAATGAATATGGAAAAAGAGCAACCTGGGGGATTTTGACAGTGGTGGAAGCGGCAACGATGCAGTAACCCAGGAGTTTGGAAATTAAGGGAAGTAAACAAGCTTTTTCGGGAATTTGGCCATGGCTAATCGAATCAATTACGCAGTTGAAGTTCATTCCGAATATCTCCATTTTCTTTGTTGACCTATTTCCAGATCACTCACTAGGACTTCTCCAAAAAAGATGTAGATACAAATTTCACACAATAAGTGGTACAGTTCATGGATTATACATCTGAGGTAGATACAAATACACTCACTAGTACCTCTTAATATCTATTTTCTGAGTTTTATATTAAAGTTTTTGAGTTTTATTTTAAATATNATACATCTGAGGTAGATACAAATACACTCACTAGTACCTCTTAATATCTATTTTCTGAGTTTTATATTAAAGTTTTTGAGTTTTATTTTAAATATGATGATTTTGTAGTATTAAGTTTTTGAGTACATTTATTTAAAACATTAAACTAAAAAAAAATTATAATATTACTCAAAAACTATATTTGAAAATACTTATATGCTCAGAAACAATGTGTATATGCTCAAAAATTAAAAGGGCTGAGGTACTACCTCAGATGCGTAATCCTTTTTCTCTGCATTAGTACTACTTGTAATACTTAACATAAGTTTTTTGAGTTTTATTTTAAATATTATGAGTTTTATTATAACTAGTGTAAATCTCGTGCATAACTGCACGGTTTTTTTAGATCGGGATGTTAGAGAACTTAGCAAATAAAGATGATAAATTTAAACCGAATTTAAATATTTACACACTATGGATAAAATATATTAAATTAAAGTGGAAGAATATATGTTTATAGTATTAGAAGCTAAAACTCTTTGTGAATATCTTCATAGACAATGTCAATTAAAATTACGTAAAACATTTAGCGGAGAATTAATGAATTTTCATATTTATAAAATTTAGATTAAATATATTATTACAAAACGACCTATACGAAATGTTATTAATTACGGAGTAACGATTTCTTGTACAACAATCATATTTCATAGGTAGACTAATACTCCCTCCATTCAACTCCACACTACCACTAAGGTTTTTGCACAAGTATTAAGGCAAACATAAAAAGCAATTAAAAGTACAACACATCTTCCAACAAATCTGCTTTATTAGTGGTTAATCAGTTTGTATTAAGCTAGTAATGCAATGTTAAATTTGCCACCAAAAKTACAAGATTTTAAAAACCCCACCAAAATGGAGGTTTTAATAGTTCCCCCCAAAAAACATCAAATCCCAACAGTGGGGGCAATTTCCCAAACAAATATTACAACAGCACAGTCATTTTGGCCAGAATTATT
>VHZZ01001231.1:124407-138155 GCA_009801015.1 Silene noctiflora | reverse complement strand
GTCTCTGTAAAAATGTTATCTTTTATCTCTCTATATCGTTTTGTAAGTTTCCGCTGTATAATAATGTAATGGTACAGTTTGTACACCCCTTCTGTTTTTTTTTTTTAATTACTATGTTAAAATCAGGGGCGTTACAGAAACGACTTTGAACACTACTGTTATATAGGCTGTAAAATTTATCCTTACCGATATCAAATTGTTGGTTTAAAATTAGAAAAGAAAGAGACAAATTCACTCTAATAACAACTACTCTCAACAAGTACTAATTACCTCCTACACAGCCTGGACAACTTCCTTAATCCTAAACCTCCACGAATACAATACCACTAAGCGAATTTCAACTAATTACAGTAGTAAGGTATACTTAAAAGTAAACTAAATAAACTGTTCGTTCATAATCACTCCTTCAATCTCACCCCAATTCAATCATTAATTTTCATATCAAATGAAATGATCACTCAACACAGAATCTACATCAGATACTGAATAATTTACGATTCGAGTCGCAACGATCACACAGAGGAAAAATCAGACACGATCAAATCGCACAGTGATACAAAATCGACGAACCCTAATTAAACAATCAGCTTGAAGGATAAAATTGAATAAATCAAGTTAAAAAGAGTAAGTAAAAGAAGGCGAACCCTCATTTCTGTGTTGCCGAAGAAAGTATCGAGATCTTCCGAAATGCTTGTTCTATTTCCAGATACTTGAATTGTGCGAAATTGTAAAGCGATGAAGAAGATTGTTGTGAAAAATTGGGAAAGAACAATCTGATGCAAAAGACCACTCAAGTAAATTTTGATGTAATATGCAAACACAATCCTCACAGAATTTGAACATATACATGAACTTCCTTCCAAAATATACAATAATCCCCAAAAATTAGTGACATACCATTGATATTTCCACTAATCAGTAGCTATAATTCATCTCCCTATTATTAAAAGTGTGATGTTCAAGGAAAAAAGGGGAAAGGATGAAGTGAGACGGAGAGGAAAAGGAGACTGAAAGAGGAAAGGTGTTAAGTGAGATTGTAGATGAGAATGAATGGAGGAGGTTGTAAACAAATGTGGTTGACAGTGAAACAGGATGAAGGGTATGGATTGCACTAAGATCAACGGCTGAGTGTGAGTCTAATAGTCGGACTGTTCATTGTAGCATTTCAACTAGGGTGGTGTTCATTCATGTACRASTTTTACTCATTCATGGACGTAAATGACAATAATACCCCTTTTATTTTAATGATTTCACTTTAATACCCTTCTTTCAATCTCTATCTCTTTCTTCTCCATTGACTCTTTTCTCACTCTAACTACCACCATTCAACCACCACGCGTCAGCCACCACCCTCACCGCCGCCTCACTTGCCCCAATATTGACGACCTTCTCAGACTAGTTTTAAACCCGTGCAAAAATGTTATATCGGGTTCCTGAAAAATTCTCATCATAGTTCTCACCTCTTTCCCTGAGAATCAACTCAAAAGCATACAAAATAAACATTATTAAAAAAAAAAGTAATCTGAAACATGCTAAACATTGAGGTATTCATTATGAAAAAAATAAAAAAAATATGAACATGCAATACGTATGTGGAGTAATTTATATATATACAATTATTGTGGTTTGTTGCGATTTGCTTGTGTACGCTATGTTCAGTTCATCGTAATCATGTACTAATTTTGCTGTACTTTGAGTTTAATTACCTAATCGTTACAAACCCTAATTTAATCTCTCCCTAAATTTAATTAGTGTAAACAAACCCTAATATAATTAAGAATTAGAATTATTACCTGATCGATACGAGAATTAGCATCCATAATTGTGAATTTGTCGGATTTGATTATTTTTGTTGATTTGATTAACTTTGAGGGAGAGAATTAGAGAAAAGTAGAGAGAATTAGGCAAAGGGCACCCCATGAAAAAAGAATGAAAAAAATAATTCATGAATGAGTAAAACTCGTACCTAATGAGCAAGTACGTTTCAACTATTCATTCACAATTTTGCAAAAACTATTCCTTAGCCACTTTTATATAGGATAGGAGGTACGAAGGGAGTAGTTAACATTGTAAAATTTGAGCATTTGATATTTTCAGAAACATAATATCGAGTTTATATTTCCCTAAAAAAAAAATGGATTATATCGTCAAAAAATACCGGGGTAGAGATATTAGAAAATAGAAATAGCCCAACAAAAGAAAGTCTTAAAATTTCTCCTCATTTTCAGAAACCGCACGTCAAACACCTCAAAACCCTAGAAATTGATTACAGTAATTGAAGATTCAAAGCTCCAGATCGTGAGAAAATTCCTACAAATTGTCGGTATTTCCTCTATCAAAGTTTCTGATAAGTTCAATTTTGAGAGATGCAGTTGTTTTTTATCCGCGGATCATTTGCTTTGTTTGTTTACATGGTTGAGTGTAAACTTTACACTAAATTTATAGATTTTGTGATATGATTATTGGTGAATTTTAAGCTTTTCGTAGCACTTAATTAATTGATAACGCTATTCGTCATTGGTGTGTTTGGATTTTTGTTAACAATGGTGGTTTTGTATTTTTTGTGGCTTATAAGATAATGAACGTAATTTGTTTGTTTTAGCTGGATAATTGAAGCAGTTTGAATCAAGATTGTAAGTATCTAGCTTTTTGGTCGAAAACATGGCAGATGAAGCAAGTAGAACTGTATGTTTCTTATTAGCTCTTATGTACTGTTTGTTTTATTCATTTCAATTGTGCATTTGTTGCTTTTGAGCTGTTAGAATTTGTCATTGATGGTGTTTCAATGTGTTTGGAATTCTTTTATAATTTCGCCGAATTTTTCTGGTGTTGTGTTGGGATTCTGTTTTTAGGCTTTTTTTGAAATTCAAGGGCGTATGATTGAGACTACAGCGAAACTTAAACAGGTTAGGCTCTCGCTAATTTTGTTTTTCCAGTGTTCATTTTCAAAAGTAGTTGATATTCGGCCATTATGATAAATATTTGACAGATATTGTTGATAGTTGGCGGATATGTCTGATTCCAGTAATTAGAAAACAAGTCACGGCAAATTGTATCATAGTACACTACTATTCTTGACCACTGGAGTGTTGCTGCGCAATGATTGAAAAATAGTCCATTGAACATATATGGAACCCATTCTTATACTATGGTCTTGAATTGTTAGGAAGTCGAAGTGGTGAGAAATTGAGGAGGGACGGGGCTAGTGTTGCTCAACAAAGTGGTTTTTGTAGAAAGGGATGTCCAGCAATGAGTGAGAAGCTTTCTATTTCATTGTATAAGCTAGTAAAAAAGAGTGAGTTCTTTTTGAGTGGGAATGATGCGCCTCTTTTGGTGATGTCACAAACGAGAAAGGGTGACATTTTGTCATGGACTTGCAATAGCAACTACACACCCACATGAGATGTTTGTTGTTAGTTGGGTTTTTACTTTACTAGTGCTTAGCTACTACTCCCTCCCATTCACTGAATTCATACCACTTTCCTTTTTCATCTCGGTAACTAGATTCATACCATTTCCTAAAATGGCAAAAATAAACTTAGAAAATGACCAATTTACCCTCACAATATTACCAGCACTCCCTTTATTCCCGGACTAGTATAGATCGTATAGATCCCGTGCAATCAATGCGCGGTATTTATAGAGGTTTTACTTTTTAGTTTATTACTTGTTCATTCCAAATTTATACCTTAATATTTTCATATTTATCTCGTATTTTGATATGAGAAAAAAAAAAAAAAAAATTAAACTGCAAAAATATAAACAAAAATCGAGTATGTCATGAAATCTTTTTTTTTATCGCAAAGTTAATGATTTCAATTTTTAACTCTTCTTAAATTATCTTAACTAATTTTTTTCACGAAGCTACTATTATTAGTTTATTTTATTGTTTTATAAAGTGTAAGTATACATCAAATCATTTTGTAAGAAAAATTAGCAATTTTGTATTTTATAATTTTATACTCCTTTTATTTTATTTTGATTAAAACATTATAATTATAATTTATAATTTAATGAAAAAATCATGCTTAAAAAAAGATAATATTTTAATGGGAAAATCTCATTTGTTTCCTTGTAAAAGTAGATGGAGTTTTGAGGGAAAATTTTTGAGAATTTTTATTCTCTTAGTAGTAAGGGGGTTTCTCTTCGTCACGCACAACCCCCCAAGTAAATTCCTCCACCACCACCACCACTCTTCCAGCGCCACGACCATCCTTGCAAATCTCTTCTAAGCTACCATTTGCGCCATCAGACCACCGATCACCACACCACCATTGACTACCACTTGGAGGTAAGCAGCCACCACCACCGGAAGCACACATGGATGGAGAACACACCTACGGTGGCGTATTTTGAAATCTACTTGTATATCCTTGTAGATCTAGGAATTTATGTTGGCTTTGGGGTGGGATGAGAGTTGAATAAGGACGTGGGACATGAAGTGTTCGCTACTGTTGCAAGTAGGTGGCCTATAGTGGAGGGGAAGCCGTTCTTCGATGAGAACAGTCAGCCGTCAACGGTTGTGGGGAAGGGAACAAGGGAAGAAAAAGAGTGATGAGGAGGGTGGCGTTGGCACCGCAGAAGAACAAGGAAAGTGAGAGCGGCGGTGTAGGAATAAGGTGGTGTCGCTGGAGAAGAACAAGGGAATGAGCAAGGTAGGTGGCTGGTGGTTGGAGATGAGAGGAAGTGGCTGGTGGGAAATGAGGGTTATGTTGAGGGTAGGATGGGGAGGGATACTCGTCAATAGAGTACTTTCTTTAATATTGGCTCTATTTGCAAATGCTATATTTCCAGTGAATGGGAGGGAGTAGTTACTACAACCTTCAGTTTTGTGGGGCAGTGAATTGTGATGAGAATAAATATTTCGTTGTTACCCCGACTCTTCAATACGGGTGTCGTGTCTGACACTTGTCGAATATCAGATACGGCTATTTTGTGCGAATTTTCATTTTTTTGGTCTAAAGTAAAATGTCGAAGTGTCGTGTCGGTGTTGACACGATAGGTGTTGGCAGCTAAGTGAAGTGTCGGAGTAACACAAGATGAGATACCAGAGGGAAGAATCCTATTACTGGTGTAAGTCGACTTCATGCGCTTCTGCACCTTTTCTCGTATGCTTTAAATTTTAAAAGCAATCAAGCTCGTAAAATCGACAATTTTCTAATACGCTTAAACTCCGTACTGTTAACTCACTAGCATGCTGTCACCTTTTACTTGATATACTTTCTGGATTCTTTCGTGGGGTCTACTCTGGTCATATCATATGTGGGTTGTATAGTCCAAATTTAGTTTAAAAAAGCGCGCCTTAGTGTGCCTAAGGCGCGCCTTGGATGAGGCACTAGCCAAAATGCCTCGGTGCATTTTAGGTGCGCCTTTTGGACAAGGCTAACTAGTAAGCACTTTCCATATCTTTTAGACAAGGTTCACCATTTCTTTTTCCCATTATTCTCAACTTTACTCCTTGTCATGTTAGCCAACTTGAAAACTCCTAAAAAGGCTATTGTTGGCCAAAATTTTACTTGGAAATGACAAATTTGTTATAAAAGATAGGGAGCCTCACGTCCAAAAGGCGCGCGCTTTCGCCTTGCGCTTTGCGCCTCGTTGCCTTGGCCCCTTGTTTCCTCGGTGCGCCTTGCGCATTTTCAAACTAAAACGGAAACCATGTGTAATTTTAATAAATTTTTGCAGGTGCAAAATCAGATCCATTCAAAGGAACTAGAAAAGAAGCGTGCGTACTTGACACTAGAGGAGTTGCGACCTTTGCCTGATGATACAAATACGTACAAATCTATTGGTAAACTTAATAACAGCAAATGTGTTTCTATGATTGTAGATTTAGCGTCTCTGCGATTCTTTTGTTTACATTTTTTTCTATGTTAAAAAACTTGGTGAATGGATTATTCATCCCCATGTTTCAGTTGTGTGAAGGGGGTGGTGGCAAAGTTTTTATTTTATTTTGTAAATCTATCTCGCTGTTATTTAATAAGTTACTCCGTCCGTCCCGGTCAATTGTTATCCTTTGGTTTTGGCACAAAGACGAAGGAAGGAGGAGGGGGTCAATTATTAGATGATAAGTGGATCAAATTGAGTGGGAAAGATCAAATTTTTCAGCAAATGCATTCCTAAAATAGAAAGGACAACAATTGACCGGGATGGAGGAAGTAATTACTATTATATTTTTATTAGCAGTAGTAGTTGTACTATCAATTTCTTGCTTCCTGACATTGTTTACTTACAGATGATGTATCTGTTCATGTTTTGCAGGCCGAACGTGAGTATACTATCTGGATACATTTACCTATTCGCTTCCTTACACCGATTTTGAACTTAGTGATCATGAACTGCTGATGTTAATTCGGTATCCCTTCACGGTCATTTTATCGCAATATTCAGGTTTGTGCTGGAACCAAAGTCGGACTTGATGAATGAACAGGCGCAAAAGTTCAAAGACAATGAGAACGCACTTTCTTCTTTGCAGGTATATGCACGTTGTATGTTCCTACTCGCGTGTAATTGTGTGAAATACGCTTTTAAGATTCAGGGAATGATTTTAAATTTAGTTTACATATTTGGTTCTTGTGAAGATCATATTCACATATGCTATACTAATGCTAGTTTAATAGAAGGTTATTTCATCACTGTGCACTTACTGTAGATTTCGAATTTGTTTTCTTTATTCCTGTAGACCTCCAAAGAGTACCTGGAGAAGCAGATAGGGGAAGTGGAGAACAACCTGAAGGAGCTGCTGCAACAAGATCCAGGTCTGGCCCGTCAAATCATGTCCCTTTCAGTAATGTAAAACTCACCAGGGAATATTTCTCACATTTTCCTGATAGTTACAGTGTTTTGTTGAACAATGTTTTGATTTGTTCGAATTGATTTTAAGAGCTATTTCCGTGATTACGTCAGAATCTGAAAGTATGAAACTATTTTCTTCCATTCTCTGTCATTTGTTCATGTGTCATCGAGAAACCAAGCTGAACCTGCAGTGTTGTTGTTTTGGTGAGGTTGAAGGTGGATAGATGAGCTTTGGCTTCACTAGCATATTATCTTACTTGTCCAGTCATTAGCTGGTATAGTTTCATTTATTTGCTCTTACATACGGTTAACTTATTTGTCCGTGCGTTAGATAGTACCAACAGGCAATAGTACATGAGAATGGACGAGATCTACTCAAGTTTCAGATTTAGTAATCTTGAGTTAGTTTCACGCGGCTCATTGTTGCTGTATGAGACTATATGCTCCCAACTCCCAAGGCCCATATTGCGAAATAATCTCGATATGACGAATACTGTAGGCTGCAGTTCTTCATGGATACCCCAACCATTTCCTGTATGAACTTAGTTACAGTTACTTGTCATATATACTGAGTACTAGTTTCTTATGAGACGCTAATGTTGGGGTGTAGGTGAAAGAAAGTTGAGCTGTGGTCTTTGCTCACCTTCACTTACCCATACCGCTGGTCTAGTCTCTCACTATCTGACAAAACTATTTAGAAGCCTGTTTGATCTGCACCCTTCCAATTTCGTGTAAACCTGTTGTGCATACCCAATTACTGTTCTTCCTCATTCAAAAAAGAACTTGTGTTATTGTTTAAATGCAAAGAGTAATATTCTAAATAGCTTCTTTGTATTTTGAGCACAATGAAAGGACTTGGAAATATGACCACAAACCCAGAGGGATGTAAGATTACCTTGAGGCTGCTTTTGTCTGGAATGGTTCTTTCATAAATCGCTAACCAAAACCTTAATTAGGAGCATACTTCTTGTTTAATAGAATGAAACAAAATGGAAGTTTTTACAACTCTTAGCTATGAGTGTAAGACTGCTTGTCAATAACATAGAGTCCGACCACTGTAAATTGTAATGACCGAGGACTTTCACCTATAGAAATGTGTTGATACATGTCTTTGAAGTTTCCAGAGTGACCCGATGTTTGAAAGATGGTGAAATTGGTAAAGCCATTCGCTTCATTTTTTACTGTGGGAAATTTGTGGGATAACTTAAACCCAGAGGGATGTAAGATTACCTTGAGGCTTTGATATAATCATGTACTTTCTTGAGTGTTGGGGGTAAACTCTTCCTTGAGACCACTGGCAACTATTGCTTGGGTTGCAAAAGCTGCATCCCACGTTCGACAGCCAAAAGTCTGCTCCCATCATGTATTTCTAGGAATTTTTTGTTGGACAAGACATGGTGTTTTGGCCTGCCTAAAATGAAGTCTGGATGTGTTGCAGTATATTGAAAGTCGGAGTGTCGAACACACAATGAAAGTGAGGCGACAAAGGTAATCTCAGAAGGTTGTTAACGTATATGCCTGAAGTTGATCTTCATTTTGTTACCTTTGCACATATATTTCGGGTATTGCTCCCCACTTGAATCTCATCATAGGGTTGATATAAAGCTCTCTTCTCAGTGACATAATCAACGCTGTGATCGGACCGACGAATCTCTTGCCATACAGGTATGACATTGTAGGATATCATATTGGGTAATGCGGAAGTGTTTCATACACACGGAAAATGTGAATTGACGATGAAAAATGTGAACTTTAGATTTTTAACAGATGGAATGTGTCTTTTACATTCAGATGGTGTTTCATGTTTGTTATCGATCTGACCCAACTGCCAGTGTCGAACTTGGGACTGACAAAATGTCGGAAACATAAAATAGATTGGTGGTAGTACATCGGATGTATAATCTACTTACTGCATTAGTAAAGTCACTTATATTGACCGCTCAAGTGTTTTAGCGTCTAGGCCAATGTAGTCGCATTTGTATCATTTCTTGTAGATCTGTAGATTTGATGCAAAAATGCAGGACTTTTCGCAATGATCATATTCAAAGTCGTAAAATATCTCCACGGAGTACAAGGGACGAGTTGTATTATCTTACATACTGCATACACTATACAACAGCAACAAGAAACACTAGTAACACCAACAATGGTATACATATAAAGCTCGAAAGAGTAGCAGACCGTCTGAGAGTTGCTAACAGTAAGATTTAAGTCGGTGTGTGCCTAATATTCCCGCCTTGAGACGACGAAACTCACCCAGAGCCCATATCGGGAAAATGTTGCGATAGTTGCCATAACTTAGTGTGCAGTTCTTCATGAATGCACCACTTATTTCCTGTATGAATTAAAGAAAATACATTCTAGCATTATGTTACGGTGTAAAATTTCTCCATTTCGATTCACAATTCTTAAGCTTTTGTAGGAGTCTAGGAGATAAGAGTATAATAAGTCGTTAAACTGTTGACGTTTCTTATATGTCATAGCAGCAGCTACCAGTTGGTCGACGAGGTGATTTCCTAAATGGTCTATAATGTGTTTTCAACATAAGGGTAGAGATGCTCTGCCATAGACAGCATTGGAACATGTCATTCTACTCTTGTATTAAAAGGAAGGTTTCCAAGTAAAGAAACTGGAAGAAGATGAGTTTATGTACAAGTAGAGAAGCAATCACCTGTTGTGGAAAGTCACCATCTTCCAGTTGTGAATTGATCAACAGTCTCGCCCCCCGTTCAATGGGGATCGAATCCACATTCCCCTATTGTATCAGAAATAATAATAGTTTTGAGCATTTTAGGATTTACTTAAAAAATGAATTGCATAAGCACATCTCTTAAATTATAGTGCAGGATCAACCAACCTGTCCAGCTTTGATAAGAGACAATATTGCCCATGATGTCTGCACCAAATTTGATCTGTCCCCTTCTAAATTTGTGTAAACCTGTTCCACAGAGCCAAATCTGTGAGGTGCCTCAAAATACGATCATGGTAACAGTAAAATCTTTAGAAAAACAGTCGCACTGCGGTGTGACCAGTGTCTTCTAAATTCTCTAGTGAATCCAAGTAAAGCAGAGGATTGAAGTTGAACTGTAAAAGTGGAATAAGTACCTTATTTGAACACGAGAGGTAACTCTCACCCCATCCTCCGTCAGGCAATTGCTTCGAAAGCAAGAAATCACAAGCCTTGCGCAACACCTTACTATTCTGGTAGCTCCTCCCGCACGCTGCAAGTGCCTCAACCGCGAACCATGTTCCATAAGTAAAACCGATAGCCCAGCAACCATGCCTGTGTCCAAAAATCAATGCAGAAGAACCAATTTCACTGTCACTAAAGATGTTCATGGGCGGGAGGACACATTTCACCTTCCTATTAAATAAGTGCGTACATACAATGGTCTTCCAAAATTTATATATGGGCGGCCTGCCAACTCATCCCTACCCGGTCAAGCCACTTGTCAGTTGGCGAAAAATATCCATGTTGAACCAGCCTATGTTTGGTCAAAACCCGCATATAGTGTAACTTGTATTGAACATATTTCCTGGCATGGAGAGCCTAGAGGAATACTCACCAGGAACCATCAGGATTCTGCGCCTCTTCGATGTAGCTTAGTCCTTGGGAAATGCAGAGTTCCACTTCATTTCGCCTGTGTTTAGGATGAAGTGTCTTGAAGAGTTCTAGGCTTTGGATTGCTGAGGATGTGCATTCAACATATCTGAAACATTTTCATGTATTCTATTAGTAAACGCTGAAGTACTCCATCTATCTATATGAATTCATTACAGCTACTTTTTAACTGAGATTTTTAGGCGAAAACGTATTAGAGTGTCGTAAATAGAATGGTAATAATGTTAGGGTTCATATAACATGGGTCAGATGGGTGTTTTCTGAAGGTTATCGAACACTTACTCCAGATAGAAATATAACGATATCATCTGAACGACCTACCAAGGAAATTGTACTGATAGTCGTAAATGATTTGGAAATCAATGATAGCTGGAACTTACTCTCTTTCAATCAAAGTATCTTCAAAGAACTCTGTGGGATTAAGTTTCTGAGAATCATGAAATTTATCGCGAAAAAATTAGTTTTAAGCTGAACTATTATTATGTACTAAATAGCAGTAACATTAAGGTTTTATCTATTTACCTCTAGCCAGCGGAATGCTCTCTGTGGCTCCCAAGCTGGAAAACCGCCATTCTCACTCTGAAATAAACAACATGATGAATTCACTGATGAGTAATTTTGAGTTAAAAATGGCATTAACAATGTGATTACTGCTTGCAAATTTTTCCAAATAATTCACAAGGGTGGGTAGAACTAAAAGTTTACCTGTAGGGAAAGAATGACGTTAACTGCGTCATATAGTCGCTCTGCTTCAATTTTCTCTCCCACCAGTTCCGAGGGCATTTGAGATAGTTGAAGCGCAGCCTGTAGGCGGATTTTTTTTTATTAACAAGTAGAAGTAAAAACTATACTCCACAATATAAACTTGCATTGGTCTTATGAAAGACTATCTCATACGAAAATAGCAAGTCCGACAATCAAACAACACTCCATATTTGTACGTCTAGCAGCTGCAGACTGGTCTGTGTGAATGAGTAAATTGTGAAGTACCTTGAGCCCTTCCCCGGTACAGTCGGAAACCTGCCAACCATGATCTTGGGTTGAGAAGGTCCAGCCACCTTTAGAAATATGTCTATACATCTTTTCGAAGTTTCCTGAAGGGTTTCCCCTGACCTGATGTCATAAAGGGCATTCCCACACTTAAATCAGAGACTAGCAGCATTTCGCCTTTGGCAAATTCTTTTCAGTATAAATGCAAAAAATAGTTGAAGCATGAAGAAAGATGTACCTGTGATGCCTTGACAAAATCATGTGCTTTTCTGAGTGTTGGTGCATACTCTTCAGTGAGATCACTTGCAAATATTGCTTGGATAGCTAAGGCTTGGTCCCACATTTGGGAGCCAAAACTCTGTTCCCAACATTATTACATTTTTAAAAATTAGAGTATGCTTATGGTCGAAAAGCGTATCCAAAGACTCGATTCTTTGGCTTTCAAGTATGACGATGGAATAAAGCATGCAAGTTCACTAAATTGAAGTAGCAATTATTGATTCATTTGTAGATCAAATTTCATGACCAGGTAATGCTGCTATCATTGTAATGAAGATGGTCCTAATGGTAGGATCAGGTGAGGATTAAGGTTTCGTAAGTTGAAAACTAACACCCGGTCCCTTAAAAACGCCGTGCCATAAGACAATCTAACCCAAAATTAACAATCGACCAATTAAGAAAAATGTACCTGCATCTTCATTCCGTCTTCAGCAAGCCAGAGATAATCAGGAATTCTAGCAAGATGTTTCTTATATGCCACAGAATTAGGATCTTCCACCCAACAAGCAATCAAACAAAGAACCTTTTCGACGCAACCAATGCAGAGGTATCTGCTATTAATGTCCTCATAGTGTACATGCTCCATGGCGATTTTCAATGCCTTGTTTCTCAACTTGGTCAAGGGCCAACGGTTTAGTAATGGCTCCGCAAAATGGTGGAGGAATCCCCACAACATGTCTTGCATCAATGGATGTGGGTAGTATAAATCCTCCTGTAATTGTGATTAGTTAGTTATATATATATATGTTCCATTTCTATGGAGGAGCAACTTAACAAGCACACAGCGACGGACATGTACCTTAGCACATGCATTTCTGGCCTTGTTCCAGTCTACTTGATCATAAGGTTGAGTGTAAAGCTCCCTTCTCAGTGTCTTAACTAGTGCAGTGATTGATCCAACAAACCTTTTGCCATACAGATATGACATTGGCATATAAACCAACCTACAATAGCATAACATTTTTCCTGCAATATTATTTGGATCACCATACCGACCATAAGTTTAGTCCAATAAGCTCATTCAAACCATCTAAACCAAAACGTTAAGGTAGGTCCTCCTATACGGAGTATGTTTTACCCGTCTCAATATCAAGTACCTGGATGTAGTGGTAAAATGTTGGGAAACAACCAAAACTCTGGTGGCATGGGATTGCATCCATCCCATTCATACACTCCAAGAATCTATATATCCAATAAATAGTTAGCTGTGAGGCTGCGGCGCTATATTAATTAATTAATATGAAACGGTGTCAACATATATAGAAAAACAGAAGCATACCGTGAGCCAAAATTTACCCCAAGAAGGGGTAAAGGTGAGACCACCATGGTCAAGTATCCAGTCACGGCCTCGAGGCATGGCATCATTATGACCAGAGTTAGGTCCTTCTCCGAGCAAGCGTAGTGCAATGTAGTTAAGTGCTGATCCAAACATGGTGCTGTGTCCTTGTATGTGAAATCCCCATCCTCCATCCTCATTCTACATAATAAATGGAGTATCATTTACAAAGAATGTAATAAAATATAAATAAATAAATAAATAAATAATGGTTTAACATAATAAATATTAAACATATTAATTTATGTATTAACAAGAAGTTAGGTTGATGAGACGGTCTTGAATTAAGAAGAGCTGTGACGTGTCAATAATAATTGTAATATACCTGATGATTGTAAATATAGCGCTTGATTTCTTTTTTATGCTCATGAGATAAGATAGTAGAGAGATCTCCAGTGATGTACATGGCTATCACCTGAATTATTGAAAACACTTGAATAATAGGTAATCCATTTTTTGAGAGATGCTATATATGCCTTTGTATTTAAGTACATAAAGGTAATGAGAATGAAAAAATGATTGTGTCCTCGGGAAACTTACGAGGGGAGGAAGGAAGAAAAGGGGGCCAACAGAATCAGCAGGCCAATGTCCATCATGAGCCTGAATACTGGAATAATAGGTAATGGATCTCTTCAGTGTAGTACTTAAACTTTCCTGGTTGCCCTTTACTGGAATAATAGGGATACCAATAGTACTTACTGAACTCTCTTTTCTGAGCTACAAGAT
>VHZZ01001231.1:104286-124248 GCA_009801015.1 Silene noctiflora | reverse complement strand
TGCATTCTCGCAAGGTAATCAGAACTCTGCTTAATTGTAAAACGATTAGCATGAAATTCCTGTTGTAGTCGTTCAACCTGAGCTCGTTCCTCTGAGGTACCGGCCAGAGGGTCAAACTCCCAGTGTTGTCTACCAATATGATGGTTTACACTAACCAGCCATGGGTCGTCGTCGCCTTGGGCTATCTTCAACTTCCACATACGTACTGCCCTTATTAATTAATACCAAGTATATATAATTAGACAGCAGAGAATCACGTGAATTGTTTGTGGAGTTTGATAAGCTTATATTTAGGGAGAGCAATAAAAGAATGGTGTATCAACTATCAAGTAGTAGTAGTAGTAGTAGTAACTTGTGGTACAAGTTTTATGTCCTCCTTCTCCACCCATTTTACATTTATAGGATCGAGTGCACAACACTTCCAAATATACAAGAGTATTTCATATCAGATTTTAAAATATATACTCCGTATTTTATTTTGACGTAAACAATCTTGACCAATATATTATCAACGTACCTCTATCAGTAATTCGTAATGTCAATCTTGGTTTGCATTACAAAATGACGTCACATATATTATCAACCTACCCGACTAGACCCAGCCCAGATTTTTTAGGGTAAAAGACCCGTAAATCTTGGCCCGCGATCCGAATGACCCGAACTCAAAATGACCTGTTATTTTACAGATAAACTAAGAATATTATTAAAATTTAAAATATTAATATTTTCATATTATATTTGAATAATAAATATAATAAATATTCTTTTAATATTTTTAATTAAAAAAATTAAAAGTCAATTTTATATAACTTTTATATTATTAAATAATATAAATAATTATTAAAATAATGAATACGATAATATTATTAATTTTAAATATGATTTAATTTTAAAAAGTACCTATATTTTTCGGCTGAAAAATGATAAAATAAAATATGTTATAAATTTTTCTCTAACTCGTATTCTGACTCTAACCCGACCCGTATAACGCGAGCCGTTTAACGGGTCTAGTCTCGGTCAATTGTTTATCTTTTGATTTTAGGAATGTTTTTAATAGGGTAATTTGATCCAGTCGTATAACTCAACCTTGAAAGAAATCAACCTTGAAAGAAATGATAAGACGTCTGTAGCAATACTCAAATCCAAAATGGTCTGAACTCTGAATCCGTCCCCAACTTGAATGCAATCATGCAAACAGCAAACTTATTTATGTACGAAAAATATGTGTAATCTTTTGCTAAATCTTAAAAAAGTTGGTCTCCTTTTAAGATAAGGCATTTTGGTCACGGAAGTTTGAGACCGTTTTAGAGTAAATGTGACCATTTTTAGAAAATAAGTTAGTATCAAATTAGTAGGATCATTGTGGTTACATTTAAGTATAAAATGATAATATAATTCTGTATTATATTGTTAAAAAAGATGAAAATGATCCGTCTGAAACAAGAATTTATGACGTTAAATTTATTGATGAATATAAATGAGAAATTGACAAGAGCAGATGATCCCAGAATCCAAAAATATACGGTCAAACCAAATTCCACAATGCGTAGGCATATGAGATACCACTATCAAATATGACGAAGCCAATATTAACAAATAAGCAAACATGTTGATATTGTTCATTACTTCATTACCTCTAAATATGATACTTATATAATAAACCCTTTATTTTCCAAATTACATTATTCCATCAAAATTAATTCAAATCTAAATAAACAACTCTTTTAAAAAGTCTTAATAACTAAGTACTCCTTAATAACATACTCCATGGAATTGTTCTTCCTGTACCTTTTGGTAGGCTTCACCCTACTCGTCTGCCTTTCCCTTCAAATCCTTTTCTATCGAGATAGGTTCCTCCTCTCCACACCAAATCTTCCTCCGGGAACAACTGGTTGGCCTTTTCTCGGAGAGACCCTTGACTTTCTCTCCACCGGCTGGAAAGGCCAACCACAAACCTTCATATTTGATCGAATCACCAAATACACCTCTGACTGCTTCAGGACTAACATTCTGACCCAAAATATGGCCGTCCTATCTGGACCGGGAGGTAACAAGTTCTTGTTCACTAACGAGAACAAACTTGTTACCGCCTGGTGGCCAGACTCTGTTAACAAAGTTTTTCCTTCGTCCCTCCAAACAAACTCGAATCAGGAGGCTAAGAAAATGAGGAAGCTCCTTCCTCACTTTCTTAAACCTGAGGCCTTGCAACGCTACATTGGTATCATGGACACCGTTGCCCAAACCCACTTTGCCTCGGGATGGGAAAACAAGGATCAAGTCCTCGTTTTCCCACTAGCCAAAGGCTACACCTTTTGGCTAGCATGCCGCCTTTTCATAAATGTCCATGACCCTGACCATATTCCCGGCTTTGCTGAACAATTTCACCACTTAGCAACCGGGATCATGTCAATTCCAATAGATTTCCCGGGGACTCCTTTCAATAAGGCAATTAAAGCAGCCAAGTTCATACGAAAGGAGCTTATGAAAATCAGTAAGCAGAGGAAAATTGAGTTAGCAGAAAACAAAGCAACAGCAACACAAGACATACTCTCACATATGTTGACTGTTACTGATGAAGATGGGCAATCCATGAATGATTTAGACATTGCAGATAAAATAATGGGATTGTTGATTGGTGGACACGATACTGCTAGCGCTGCCATTACCTTCATTATCAAGTACCTTGCTGAACTTCCTCATGTATACGACACCGTCTACAAAGGTAATTAATAACTAACTGTATGTCTGCGCTATATATATATATATATATATATATATATATATATATATATATATATGTATGTATTATAAGAATGTTTTTAACATTATTCGTAATTCGGAAACAGAGCAAATGGAGATTGCAAAAAGTAAGGCAAGAGGGGAGTTGTTGAATTGGAATGATATTCAGAAGATGAAGTACTCATGGAATGTGGCTTGTGAAGTAATGAGATTGGCTCCTCCATTACAAGGCGGTTTTCGAGAAGCCATCACTGATTTCATGTATGCTGGTTTCACAATTCCTAAAGGATGGAAGGTAATACCATTAAAGGAGTATTGTGCGCTCAATTCCGACATTATACAAATTCATTTTTATAAATTTGTATGTAACATGCAGTTATATTGGAGTGTACACTCAACTCATCGCGACCCAAGATGCTTCCCGGAACCTGAGAAATTTGATCCAACACGATTTGAGGGGAATGGGCCGGCGCCATATACATATATACCATTCGGAGGAGGGCCAAGGATGTGTCCAGGGAAGGAGTATGCAAGGTTAGAGATACTTGTATTCATGCACAATCTAGTCAAGAGATTCAAATGGGAGAAACTGATTCCGGATGAGAAGATAATTGTTAATCCTATGCATGTACCTGAAAAATTGCTTCCCGTACGCCTTATTCCTCACGCCATGTAATAATTGCAACTACACTAGTATTACGTTATATATAACTGCTACGTCTCAATCATTTATATACCTTTTTTTAATGCTTTTGGAAACAACCTTATTCGTGTTAGTTTTTTATTTCTTGTTTTCAAGATGTGTATTGCACAAGTATTCTCGATTGTATGGAAATAAAACATATATATAAATTTATTTACACTGCAAAACTGATGCCCGAAATAATGAATCTTGGAAAGTTTCCATTATTGTTAATAATATGAATACATACCTCCATATTCTTTTTATTGCACATTATGTGGTGCAATAGTACCAAGCTCGGGGGTATTTTATGCAATCTCTAACTTCTTTAAAAAGTTGTTTTGGAATCAAAAATTCGCGTCAAATTAGTTATCCATTGATCAGGCTCTTGTACTCTAATTTAAGGTCCATTATCCAACAAGGACACCGGGCATAAAAAGCAAAAGGGTACTATTGGCACATTCTTACAAAGAGATAGCATGGACAAAGTGACAAACCACATGGGTACATGGAAAATTTCCATACAACAATTAGTTTTGAATGACATAATACATGGAAAATAAATCGTTTCGAACAAAGTCCAAAGACACGCACAGGCCTCTTTTAACGCATTTATAACTCAGCCAAACCAATTACTACTATGAATCTATAAAAAAATATGATGCATACAAATTGCATCATGGCAAACAATGAATACAATCGTTGAGGTAATAGGAAATATTACAACTGAACTCTACTTGAATTACCTCTTCTGCTCTGTTTACAATGTCTATATACGAGACCGTCACACTAGCTTTGGATTACAAGGTCCCATTGTGAGCCGGAGATTTGCAAGATCACAAGCTAAAATAAAAGGCACAAATTGGTGGCTAGTATCAAACCTGTATACTCCTATCAACGTGATTCACCAGTCAAAAGAATTGGATCTACGTAAAGCATAAGTACAACTCATCATTTCTCTGTGAGCTGTTTTTCTTCATCAACTATAATGTGAGCAATAGCTTTCCACAGATGTTGTGTGAAATTGCAAGGAAGATGTATAGAATGTACCCGGAAAATACAGTGCTCAAGACTGAGTGACATACAGCACCGGTACTAGGCCAGCCATCTTTCCATCTCTACCGGGACGCTTTTTCTTAACCTGAATGTTTTAAAAAGAGAGTCAGACTAAGCACAAAGAGCGATGTCCAAGGCCCTGTAGCAGAAAATTGCATCAAGTGTCGTATCAAATGAATAACAGCTACTTCAAAATAGAATTGCCGTCAGTTTAGCAAGTCAATTTGCTTTATCCAATCATAATCCAGATTAAAAAATAGCGAGTAACTCAATGTAGTATTAATACCTACATTGAAAATGAATAACGTCAGATATTAAAAATGTTTATCATACACTGTAGTTACTGTATCAACTGAATGACAACTTTGATACAGTGAGCGATAAACATTTTAATATACGGGAAAATCATTTCTTGATCCAATGCTGACATTAGCGAGAAAGTAGTAGTTCTCCCATTTCACACAGCAGAACCGTGGAATCCCTACCCAGTCAATGTAAACCGCGCCCCAATACCCATTCAAATCAATATCGAAGAACATAAAGTAGGGAAAAGGCAGGAAAGAGATAGAAAGGTGCAATATTAAAAGAATTTACACTACGCATCACAGTATTCTTCCTACAGGGCTACAATTAGTAGACCAAAATTTTGGCTACACAAAAGCATTACTATTACAACATTACTTACATAGAACCACCCGTCTACTTCATACTCTATCTGAACATCCTCACCAGCTGACAAATTTAACTGCAAGAACAGGAGACCAGAATCAGACAAGTACATTAAACATAGGACAACAATGAAGTGGCATGTCTGCAGTGTACAGGTAAAACTGAAAAACGTAAACTAATCTAGGAAAAAAAATATCTTTCACCATATAAAATATTAGCTACAGCAGTAAATATGAAAGGGTTACATCGCTAAATTTACCTCATCATCTCCACCAGCTGTGAAATCGTACAATGCCGTTCCAGGTCGAGGATTACCAGAAGAAACTCGGTCATCCTCCTGGGATCCAAAACTACGTGAACCAGGACCAGCAAGCGGATTCACGAATGAGTCATCTCCTTCAAAAGCATGTGATTCGTATGGTGGGGGCTCTTCTCTAATCTGAAAATGCTAAAAGAATCAGAAGATTTAAAAAGTGAAAATCATGAAGGAGAATCAGCAAGAATGACTGACCGGAGAGGCATAACCCTCATAGAAGGATGAGCTACCGCCCATGGAAGTTTTGCTAGAAGCTTTCTCCTGCAGCAAATAATTGTTACTATTACTACTGCCACTCCATATTGCACAAGAGCATAGATTGACTCATTGACACAACAAAATGAAAGAAGTCATTTGTGCCATTTTTTTTGGGGTCAAAGCTAAGTACATCTAGAAGATTCTCATCAATCAAATTTGGAGCCAAAAATTCACTAATTCTAAATTCCTTAATTTTGGAATGGCTTTCAAAACCTGGTGCGCTTCTTTTTTAATGAAGTAGCACCATCGCATTTTTAACTAAGAGTTTATCAGAAACAACCTTCGCAATCAGTAAGCGATAAGGTTGCGTCATCCAACCCTCGTATTTGAAGTTAATTTTTTTCCCAGAAGCGCTGTTTGATTTCCACAAATTGAGGCAATATTTGGGTATTTGCTAGGTTCTTTTTCCCTAATTTGTTCTCTTTCCAAAAAGACCTAACTCTATTAAACTTGTCTTCCTATATATAATATGAGTAATAAAAAAAGGTATGTATCTGTCTGACATAGTTCCAAAATAAATAGCTTCCAAATAGTGGAATAAAAATGAAAAAAGTTTCATGTTTTCAAAGGCAGCAAATTTAAGCGTCAGTTACCATACCGATGATTGTGAAGCCCCATATGATGGCTTTGAACTGAATAATGATGGATAGTTCATTCCTCCGAAATGTGATGATATGGAGGTTCCAACAGAATCTGGGGAAGAAGATCCAGATGATCTCACATCGTCTTCCTGGAAAATAGAAGTGTAGCACAAATAAGTTGTATTTACAACCTCTGAAAATACTAGAAAGAGATAATGCGGATAGTAACTTTTAAAACAGAATATTGACCAAGGGTGAGGACAAAAACTCAAAAAAATGTTCAGATATTACCTCCAGTTCTGTGGGCTCCAAAAGTTTATTTGCCCATATATTATCATCATAACCCACTGAAGGTCTAGCAAATATATTCTCCTCGTCAACATCAGGAGCATCAGTTCCCATGCCAGCCAGAAATTCATTAACCTAGCATAAACAGTGTGCATTTTTTAAAGAAGGTATGATCATCAAAGTGAATCGAGTATGGAACAGCCACTTGATAATGCCAATAAATACAAACCATGAAAAGAAAAGGAGAGAGAAAAAGAAAGGAAAAAAGAACAGTTCAGGAAGCATCAAAAGTTTACAACTATGTTTTACCACAAGAAAATCAAATATGCAACGAAGAATCGACACAGTAGCAGACAAAAACTGAGCTTGAACCAGCTATATGATTTTTTTATAATTTTATCTAAAATCATATTTGAACAAGGCCAAAACCGTGGACACTTTTTTTAACTATAATTTACCTACAAAATGAAGGCATGAAAAGTGGATAGTCTAAGAGCAAAGCACTTGTATGGTTGTACCAGTTATATAATGTTTCTTCATTATCATTACCTATACCATCACCCCAGTGCCTCTAAAGAGGTTCCTACTTAGAGCTAGGGATTAGGGTAGGGAGCTTAAGAAACCTTTCCTTTGGATAACACAGAAGCTGACAAAGTGAAGAAAGGACCGCATAAAATACCTACTAGGTATCAATACAAGTATAACGATAATTTTGCAAAACTTACAATGCAAACGAATCAAAATGCTATATATTTTTCCAGGAACAAAAATAAAAATTGAATGGACGCAAGCAATGACAAAAAATAACTCTGAAGATTTACTTTTCCAAGTGAACCACTATATATTAAAGTGACCATCTAGACCAAATCAACAACCCAACCTTTCTTCCTTAATGTCCACAATCCACACCTTGCTACCTTACAAGGATGAACATAAAAGCACGGGACAAAATTTAAAAATGCAGAGCGAAAGGATATGGACAGAGTAACAAATGATAAATAGATATAAACCCTTTTTTAGTGTTATCCTTTTAAATGTTTCCAACACTTGAATCTTTTTATCATAATTAAAGGAATTAAAACAAATGAAAGCACATACCCTATTCATTGCAGGTGCATCTTTCCCCAGCAAGCCATCATCGCCAAGGTTAGTTGCCCACGCATTGACAAGGTCATCATCAAGTCCATCAGTTTCAGTAGGTGTCTCTTTTGACTCATAAATAAGGTCTGAAATCCCAGTTGCTACGGCTGGATCGCTCAAACCAAGTGATGCACTTATATTATGCCGGTTGCGATAGATTTCAACAAGTTTTGCACTGTCACAGAGTTTGAACAAGAACAATAAATGAAAAGACCTGGATGATAGAGGGTAACCTCTAAGCAGCTATACAAGACTAGTCCCAGAGGAAGACTGATGAATCCATAATATCATACCTTGTTGGTCCCAGAGGAAGATACTTTGCTCTAGGAACATAACAAAACAGTGAGACAAGATCCACCAGTCTCTCATGAGTCTCGTACAGTTTCTTGAGTTCATCATCAGTCCATTCCTTGTTTGCATTGTCATGGGTCCTTATGTCCCTGTAAAGACAGATAGCTACTTGATAAACAATATATTCTGAACAGAAAAAACAGAAAGGGAAAAGGGGTGAGAAAAAACACAGCCACTAATTGATAGTTTCTGAAAACAAATACTGAACTCATTTTACTTTTACATTTTAATAGAATGCCAATCTGATTCTCACCTGATCAGTTCATCTTGCGCTCTATACATTTCATCTAGTACCTGAATCATCGGACTTAATAAGGAACCGAGTCCAGTACCACTTGCACCTTGATCTTCACCATTGCTAACATGCAAATCAGAAAACTTAGCCTGCACTCCTCCCTGTGCTAAAGCGTTTAAGAACTCATAGATCTGGAGCCTGTAAGGCTCGCCAGATCTGATCGCCAATGTTGTCAAAGCCTGTGCGGCAATTATACGTACCTATAGAGGGAAGGAGAAAAGTGAGAACATTATAAATTTTGAAGTACCTTGTAGTCTTGTAAAATAAATGAAAACCTCAAAATAGAGATTTTAAGAAATATAATAGTATAATCGAAGCAAAACATCTACCTTCTCCCAGGAAGGAAAACCATTTTCTGTGCTTTTTCAATAAATAAATAAATAAATAAATAAACTTCAAGAATAAATAAACATGAAATCTAGGTACCTTCAAATCACAGAATTGAAAATATTTAGGTGGAACATACCTCCCAACTGCCATTAAAGGCACACCTCTGAAGTCGAGTCAATGCAGTAGCTAAAGTAGGATTGCGAGAACTGGCCGCAGCAACCATCTTATCAGCATCTAACATCATCAATGCAGTGCCTGGTGGAGTAGCAGATTCCCACGCATATTCAGATGCAGCATAGTTTGCGTTTTCCCCAAGAAACCACACCTACAAAGAGACATAATAACAGAATAAAATCCAACATGATACTTAAATGAAAAGAAAAAAAAACAAGACACTTGATACTAGATACTCCCTACAGGCTTCATCCCACTTTTACCTTATGGTCAACCAATGTCAATTTTCCATTAACTTCTCAAAATATATGTAAAGATACAACAATCATTACAATGTAAAATTTGTCATTTTTTATATATCAAAAACCAATTTTCATATTATCACCTTTTAAAGGGGGCAATCTTTATTGCATATTATGAGAAAAGTCAAATGGGGGCAATACAAATGGGATGGAAAGAATATATATATTTACCGCTGCTTGAACTAGTCTTTGTAATGCCAAAGCCGACTTTGGATCAGAAGCTGAAACTCTATCCACAGAAGTAATTCCCGCCATTGATCCTGGTTGTGGAGGCGGTAGATCAAGAACTATAGTCACTGCTTCCAAAGCAGTGTGTTTGCCATCAGGACCTGCCCCAACAAGGCATGTCTGCAACAATGACAGGAAAATTATTCCAGGAGGTCATCAGCTAAATTATTACAAAATTCACAATAACTAGTCTAGACATAATATGGAAAGAATATATATATTATTGCATTGTCAGTTACTTGGTAAAGTAGACTGGATATAGTAATCTGTGTCAATACCACAGATTATTATGCCCTTTCTCGCAATCAGCAAGTAACAAAATCCGTGTGCAACAGAGAATCACACAATCAGTGTGAAACCATCACAAGTTATTCACAACAGAAAACAAAAGAGATATATGCCCATAACGAATGGTTCACAAGGGAGCCTCACCAAGTAACATGTTTTCCAAACTTTATTTTTCAAGTCTTGCTCAAGCCAAAATCGAGTTGACCAAACTCATAAATAACTTTGAAACACTTTGGTCAGGTGTAAAATTAAGCACAAGAATTATCTATTGCTAGTGTTTCGTCCTGAAAAGGGGGATCAACAACGTGATCTGCCATGAACAGAACTATTGCTCTATGTTGCATATTGATAATATAAAGTCTTCTGATGGGTATAGCAGCCTTTTAAGTTGTGTCAAAGAGGGCACACATGCTAATTCATTTTCTAACTCCTCCTGCATCCATCCCTTCATGATAAATCCATGCAATTTGTCAGGGTTGGTGCAATTTCATCATCTTAATTCTTACATCACCATTAGAAAAGGTAAACCAAATGCAAACTTACATGAAACAGAAAAAGGTACACTGTACAGAGTTTCATTACATAAGAATTGAAGTGGAAAATTCAGATAAATTTCACACTTACTTTCCACAGCAGTTGCAGTACATCGGCATCTATCTTTCCGGGAACTTTAGTGGCAAATATACGAGCAATTTCAAGTAGAGTCACGGCCATATCAGGGGTTGCCTGCAGTCAGATGAAAATCATGAAATAAGGCCACCTTAGGAAGTAATGCATACTCTTATCCCAACAGATAATGAAAAAAGTACAGCACATTAAATTAAGCCTTTGTCTCTTGTAAGTCTTATAGACACGTTATTGTGAGACCATTTCACAATTGAATATTAAATAGTCATTAATGTCGTAAAATGGTTACTAATGATATAGAATGGTTCACTAGATACAAAAATATCTCTGCCAATGACAAAATGGTCACTAACACTATGAAACTGATTACTAGCTACAAGGGTAATTCTCGGTTTAAAAGGGTTACTAACAATATATAAGGAGTCACCGATCTCTAACTCTCTAAGTAAAGTTGTCTTGCAAAAAATTTATTGTACGATATTCACATACAAGAGCTTGTGGTAAATAAGATGACAAGTCGATAACAACTCCAAAGAAAATAAATAGAAAATATGCATGTTTTGTAAAGGGGGAGAGGTGGGCATGGGATTAATTTTAAGAACTGCTTTGCTCTGCCAGTATATGGCCTAATACAAATGCCAACAATAACTCTTATCCCAAATGACAATTCTTACTGCATGAAAGAAGTAATAAGTCATTGCTTAACCTCACATGCTTTCACTGAGGATATGCATATTTCCTGCTGGCAGTCATTAAGCAAGAAATATTTCGTTTATAGGGGTCTCATGAGTTCACTTAATGGCATGCCTAATTTCAACAAGTTGGTCTAAGCTTCCACTCACTTCTGACACCCAGTTCTCTAATACGTCAACTGATTATGGGACTAAGAGCCTTGTAGACAGTGATAGTCCATAATATAACAAGACTACAAGAGATAGCCGTAGATGTGCTTATCGGCGCTTAACTGATATGGGCTCTTACCTCCCAGCCAATGAGCCAAGAGGTTGGACGTTTGATTTTCACCTCTCAATCTCATGTTGAGGGTATCAATGTATCATAACACTGTTGCTAACCTAGGATTAGAGTGCCTCAGGCAGGGGTTTCCTTAAGGTATGGGGGTCAAGATTCCTTACCCTCTCCGCACTAAAAGGCCCCTGACATTCCCTAAGCAACAAATAAAAAAGATAAAAAATTGCCAAAAGGTGCAAAGTGTCCCCAGCCTACATCCTAGCACTTGCTTGTGAGATTTCTAAATAAGTTGCATCAAGGTCTTAGGACCACTCGGAGTTCTGTTGTTACACACCTACTGCTACACTTATCTCACAAACAAGAAATAGTGTTTCTTCCCTTAAGGTGTTGAAACTTGATAGTAAAATCCCACATGAGTGGCAATCAGTAGGCTGAATCAGGTCACTGCAATTAATATAAAAACACTGCTAACCAGATGGGGGTTACCACCCGACATACTTTGATCTACCAATTGTAGATTGACCGTAAGGATACAAACCATACAGAGGATACTCATATCTAACCAAGTTAGCAGCGTAAGATACGTAACCTTAAATCGAGCATGTAGAGTGAGAAGAACATCATTCAACAATGCCGCTGGCCATGCAGGATCTGATAGCTCTGATGCGATAATGGATTTCAGTTCATCAAATGTTTCATGGGGACTTTGCATCCAGATCAATGCCTTCACTACCATAGCGCGAACATACACACATTCACAAGCAACTGTTGTCCGCACAATTTCCATTAGAGAAGCTAGTAAGCTTGCAATAGTGTCCCTTGGGGCAGTTCCATTCGACACGGAGCTTGTTCTGATACCTAAGGGTAACGAAAAGCCAGATTACTTTACCCCATAAAGTAAGCCAAATACAAATTGATTGCAACGAAATAGAAATTGATGGCAAGTATGCAAGCAGGATGGACCCAATCATCCCGCATATGAAACAAGAGTTTAAACTTAATACATTTGACAGCCAAGTTATATGAGGGTATACTGATTTGTCAGTACTTTATCCATAAGAAGAATATTCAAAAGTTGCCAGAAGACAAGGTACTCCAAGTAGCTAAAACACAACTACTTGGGAATATAGCCTGATGGTCTCATAAGTGGATCAATCCTAACATCCTGATTCTTGAATAGCGGGAAGGCTGAGACAGAGAACTTGATGTTTTTACAAGTCAAGTAACAGAAGTAAAACTGGTCTTTCAAAATAAGAAAGCCCCTTTCATGAATAGTAATAGAAGAATATTGTATAAAAACTACCATCAATTTTATGCAGCTTTACCTTCAGGATGCGAGTTTTCAGTACTATCTGCTTCATAATCCATTGTATTTGAAAAGGTATTAACATATTCTCCTTCATCAATATCCTGTAAGCCCAGAAAAAAGGCTGCTGCTCGACTTTTACCCATCTCCTGCACAACCCTTGCAGCTGCATGTAGTACAGGCCTTGAGAAACTACGAAATGCGCTCTCCAGTCTGAAGCAAAGATGCGGAGCATGGTCAAAAGCATATTCAGAAGGCCTCTCGCAGAAAAGAAATGCATATATTGAGGCTATATGAAAAAAAAAAAAAAAAAAATTGAATCCAAAAAGGAAGTCCTCTAAAAAGGGGGTTTATATAATTAGACTTCAAGATTAGAGAAGCAAGGAATGAGGAAATAATTATTATAAACCCAAACCTTCTCATCACTAGTTTAATAAGGGGCTGAGGTCGCCTCATCTTTTTGGATTTGTCTTTTGTGGGCTTTGGAGGGGCCACGTCTTTGCCTTCATCCTTGGCATCTTTCTTAGAATCTTTCTTAGCATCTTTTGATGAGACAGATGGAGCATCTGGGAGTTTCAAAATCTCCCTAGTCAGACGATACCAACCGGCAGCTCTTTCTTCTGATCTGCAGAATACACAACTCGTTCAAGATTACAAGACAAGAAAACTCTTTGTTAAACAGGATTTTTCGGAGAGCAATATCAATGTGAAGCATACAAGAAAACTGAGAGAAAAGATTTGAGAATGTCAATGTAAATGTACCTCTCTGAGTTGTCAAATTTTCCTAACACGCATAAGATTGCCTCGAAACAAACTCTTTCACTTGGATCCAAGAGGAGTTGATACAGTAGAGAGTTAAACTGTGTTTTGATATCAGGCCTTTCTGCGTATATTCACAATAATATCATTGATCACACCAACTCAAAGAGAGTTCAATAATATGATGTTAAAGAAACTTGCCATCCAGTGCTCGAGCTCTTGATATTGTATGACATAATTTTGCAAGTGCAACTCTAGCAAAGACATCATGCAAATGAAGAACATCATGCAGTGCACCTGGTTAACAGAAAAGAACACTATTTTATTCAACAAGAACTGTCCGGACATTATACTATATGTAAATTACACATCTTGACTTCTTTCTGAAAAAAAAAATAAAAAAATAAAAAAATAAGCTCCAGCGACCCTCAGCCCCATTCCCACTTCGTCAACAAAAAACCTTGAAACCACACATAAAGTTTTGTTTTAACAAACCCATCTTTTCAGAAGCTCCATTAACAGGTCAGGAGCACATTCATCTACCATGTCAAAGTTTTCATAGACCATTTTCTTTGTTATATACTGGATGTCTACATTTCCCCTCAACTATCAAAATATCATACCAGCATAGAGAGCACAACATGACAATTTCTCATGTTGCTCACTTTCTGCATCCCACAAAAGGACATGAAAGCCAAAAAAAGGCAAAATCTACATTACTCACGAGAAATAGATGGCAAATGATGGGGAAAAAGAAAACGATTTAAGATTACATACCTCCAGGGGAAATTTGCGTTCCTGCATCAGAAAAGTTAAATGATCAGGCAGCTTACAAACAGAAGATCAAAGTCTTGCTTGATACATAAAAAGCAACAGATGATCCCAGTCAATCACAGACAAACCATTTTTAGAAAGTTCCCTGGAATCAAAAATAAAAACTGCACAATGCTCGGGAAACCAGGCAGCCACAGATTTTGTGTGAGACAGATATTCGTACCATAAAGTAGATATTGGTCTAATCAACTCAAACACATTGCATACTACTGAGAATCCAACATGACCAGCATAGCTGATCATCAAACCACGTAACAGGGGAAAGTACCAGTATAATGCACATCCACTCATACCATTTTGCCAATGAGTTACTATAAATAATGTTCTTACCTAGTGTCATTGCAACAGGATAAGGGTCTTTAGCAGCTAACTCAGAGAGTATCTCCAATGAGTGCCTCACAGCAACAGGATCAGCAAATGAAATCCTAAAAATGATTCACTATTTTGCATTAAACGGATATATCCCACTCGTGCATCATGGCAGCTAAAAACAACTCAAGACAATAAGCATGTGCTTATTGCAAGAAGTACCTTAGTATACATTACGCATTACATTAGCATCCTAATATTAAATACTTCATCCTCATCACACTTGATTTTAGGAAAAGAAAAAGGGGTCAATTTTCATCCTCTTAATTTCTCAACTGTGTGGAACTTTGAGTAAAATAAAATTCGGCAATGAGAAAAAAAAAATTATGAACCATAGTTTACCCCTGTGCAGCACGGTGAAGGAACGAAGGATTTCCAGGGTCAAGAGGTAGTCTCCTTAAAGCACTTAGAGCTGCATATTGTAAATTACTCCGGATGATGAACTGCAATTTAATAAAAAAGAAAACTTCAGGATTGATAAATGTGCATGCAAGTTTGGTCCTCCAACCCACAGTGCTTCTCCTGATTCAATTATGTCATGTACCAGTCCCAGGACAATAATCACTAGCTAATAAAGGAACATTAACTGTAAATGGTGAAACTCCACTAGCACACCATGCTAATACACTATAGACAAGGTCATTGATTGTTCAACCTAACTGAGAACAAAACAGTAAAACACAAGTTCCATAACTGTTTAAGAAGGAGCCCGTTTAACTCAGCAGTTTATCTAATTTGATCAGACTTACCTCTTTATCACCCCCTTTTGTCCCAAAGATCCCTTTCTTGGGTTTATTAGGTCCATCACCAACCTGTAAAATTAAAACATAAAAAGTAATACCATTGTCCCCAAATGCTAACGAACCACACCAGAAAAGACGGAAATATCAATCTTCAGAAGACCTTGACGAAGAAAAGGGGGGCGGCAAAAGGGATATAAACCCCTCAGCTAAACTAAGACTACGAGCATAAAAGGTGTTAAAATACTCGGCATCAGCATTGAAGCATCGTTTGAAAAACCCAATAGGATATTATGCATATAAAATTATTAATGGACTGTGATCATACACAGCCTCAACAGTAGACACGATGAACACGCACTATACTAATGAGAGTATTTCAAATATAATTTATGGTCATGCAAAATGACTGTTTATATTCGTCCAACAATGTCAGAAAAAATGAAACGTGCCATTAACCACATATCAGTATCACCCAGACAAAAGTACTCCACAGGAGGCACACAAAACTTTTCGTGAAATGAGTGAGAAGGTCGGGCCTTCTGGAGCCCTTTCTGATTGTGGGTAAAATTTCTGATTACTGAAGTTTTCATAATTTGCCTGAAAATAAAGGTTCCACAAACAAGGAGCACGAACACGACAAAAAATCAAGCATAGCTTATCATCCCCTTAAACTAGTATAAATCAACAAGTAGAATGGTAATATTTAGCTTCTTACGTACAGGAAAAGAGTGATAATCACTCTGAATAACAATCTAGAACAGAAGTTCCCAGAAAACAAACCTTGTCAAGAATTCCAAAGACAATTTCATAAACTTTCAGTAGAATTTCAGAGTTGCTTGAAGGAGAATAAGTAAGAGCCTTCAGTGCTTGTATTCTCCGCGCATGAACTTCAAGAAACAAAAACATGAAGTCAGACGCCAAAACATGCGTTTGAGGAGGGGGGGGGGGGGTCTTGATGTTGTATCTTATAACAAAGACGCTACTAGCTTTATTTGGTATCATACTAATGAATTCCTTCTATGTTAAGTTTAAGTTGTCCTTAGCTCATTGATGAAGCTAGATACACTAACGGACCCTAAAGATAGCTGGCAGTATTGATGAGCCCTGAAGAAAGGCAGGAGTTATTCTTTACTCACAGGTTGGATCAGAACTTATTGACGAATGTTTTTGTCACGTGTCTCTTTTTCGATGAAAGCCCAAAAGGCTTCACCACTAAGATTACCGAAAGCACAAGTACACAAGCTTCTACACCGTTGATGACATTCTACCAAGCAAACAGGGCAAAATATCGATTCTTGTGCTACAAGATCGCAAAACTAATCCTTCAGAGTAGTTAAGACTTGACTCAAATCACATCCAAATTGAGGAACTTTTAGCAACACAGCAAAGGGGCCCAAACGGAATACAAATCTTTGTTACCGAGATGCTAAATTGCTAATCGTGGTAATTAGTCAAGACCATTTTCCACATGAGACGTTCAATTTGATGACAACAAGTTTACAGGCATAACTCACATTCGACATCCTCATTTAGAGACTCGGTACTGAGTTGGTGGATTATTCTAGGAACAACATCAGCTCGAGTAACCCCACCACCAGCATCGATGTCCGCTAACGCATCCCAATTTGGGGTTGGTATTCCACCACCTGTACTTAGACCTTGTGAACCAGTATCTGACAAAATCCTTGCCAAGTAATAATAAACGTAACGTAGAACATTTCTGTCTTCACACTGCTGATCAAGCTGCACAAATTAAAAAAAAAAAAAAAAAAAAAAAAAAAAAAAAGATGTCAACTGGCTTGCCACATAAAACTTGTCACAAAATGTATTTCAACAAAGTTATTACTCTTCTTATTTTCTTTCTTTTCTAGGATTTTAGAAGACAGCATCGAGAAAGGTGTCGAACTTCATTGCATTACGATAAATAAATTTTTTTATATAAAAACTTTCTGTATTAGTAAATAATGAGAAATAGAGAGAATAATTATTGGGATTTTTTCAATTGTACCCCTCAACTATTTCATTTTCTCACTTTTACCCCTCCTTTTTTGGAAAAAAAAAAAAGAAAAACAAAAAACTTAGACTATAGCCATAACTCTTGGCTATGAATTTAGAAAACGCTATATTTTTTTTCCAAATCAAAGATTTAGTATAGACAGTTAATTTAAAAAAAAAAAATCATCCCTTTTCGAACTTGTACCTACGAGTTCTAATCAATCAAAGTTTATTTCGTCAAAAAGCTTTGACTGGCCATAATTCCCGACTAGACCTCAAAAACAATATATTGTTTTCAAAACGAAGATCTCATAAAGACAGTTAATTTGAAAAAAAAAAAAAAAATTACCAATTTTTGGAGTCGTAGCCAAGAATTATCGCTAGTCAAAGTGTTTTTTCAAAAAAAAGGGGTACACGTGAGGAAATGACAGAGTTGAGGGGTACAAGTGAGAAAATCCCATATTTATATTTTCAAATTGTGGCATTTCCAATGGAGACAAAGACCCGCTAACTTTTCATTTTGGACTAAGATGTAATAAAGCAAAATGTCTTGCGCTTCTTTATTTTGTGAAATTGGAGTCATTTTATGCAATTTTCATCATGGTTCATCCGGAATTAAACTCTTTCTTTTTTTTAGCACAAGGTTAACGCTACATACATCTAACCTTCCTTACCACCATTTGTGGAAATCCTTAGACACTAGGTAATGTTGTTGTTATGGCAAATTAATTTCTACTCCCTTGCCTTTAATTTTCTAGCTTTTTCTTTGTTTCACCACATCACAATGACAGTTACATTTGATGGTTCACGTAAGCCGACCCTAAATCATTTTTGGATTTGAACTTCTGTATGTCTCTCCAATGCTAATTTAATTGATTTACAAACATCTTCAGCTCATTGATCGCATTTATACTTTCATATTTTTCCCACTTATTAGCAAATGTATAAGAAAAATTATCTTATGTCTGACTAAATAACTTATTAACCTCCTTATGAACAATGTTCTCTCACAAAGAAGAACTTACCATAAGAAGAGAAGGAGCCAAAGATGGATCAACTGAGTTGTATACAGCAAGCTTAGGGAACACATTATTCACTAATTGCCTTTGTGAAGTTTTCTACAAGAATACGGCAAAATGCAGAAATATAACAATCAGCAAATAAGCTAAAGAAAACAAGCATAGCTATCAGATATAAGGAGGGAGTGTACTCCAGTCATACCTGGTCCGAGGTAGCTGCAAGTTCGTGTATACTTCTTGCGAGTTGAGCATATGACACCGGCTGCGAAACAAAAGATGCAAAAAAAGTCACGGATAATCTTCGGCAACTTCATCGACGAACCACATTAGTAGCCAACTTCATCAGGCGGATAAGAATACAGACGCATTTAGGGGCCAAAAATCCAGTGTGTCCACCTCACATGATAAATTGAGATGTCATTCAATGATTCTGTCTATTATCTTACCCACGATTTCATACCAATCATCAATAAATCACATAGAAAAAATCATAGATGTATCAAAAACAAGGAAATGTCCTATTTTTATTCTATCAGTTATTCGAGTAGCATTCAGGATTAATTACATATCCATCAACCAACTTCAGCAACGTTACCTCCACTACCACAATGGCTACCCCAAATAGAGAGTTAGGCGGACTTGAATGTATACATCAAAAATTACAGCTTGATTGCTAATCACCGCTAGAAAAAAGCGCAGCCAGTATAATTCCACCTCAACCAACCTCATTACAGCAAAGACTAAAGATGGTGCGAAATTTGACAAGTTTTAGTTCTACTTGAGCAATGTCTACTATATACCAAAATACCACTCACGATCCACTGCAATTGAACAGCATAATCTCACACCAGCACCCAAATTTGCTTTCACAAAACGCAAGTATACGACATTGTATTCGACATTTCAACCTAAACATCGTCGATCACCCAAATGCAACCACATAACACACTTTGAAACCACAAACAAAGACACATCAACATTGAAACAAAAATGGAACAACGAAATTCGAAGATCATACTCGTTTCTTGTTCTTTTGAGGCATAATATTAGCACGAACAGCTTTAGCAGCAGAAATAGTATCACTCTGAATCTGCAAAAGAGAAGTCTTCTTCGATTTCCGATCGACAATCGGTTTTCCGAGCGCCGTCGACGGCGAAGCCGCCGTATAATTAGGCGACGCCGGCGGTGGAGTTGATGTCGACGACGACTTAGACGGCGGTGGTGCCGCCGTGGGATCCGCCGTGATGAGATCCATGAGCGTCTTGCCGGAGGAATCCTGGAATAAATTGAAAAGGATAAATTGTTAGTAAAAGATAGGGCAGGGTTGAAATTGGGGATAGATCTGAGTTTAAGAAAACTTACCGCCATTTTTGAGTGCTGTTTTGTGGTGTAACAATGGAGTTTTGGGGGAGAAGTAAGGTTCCTCACCAAAATGTAAGGACTTGTAAATTAACTAAAAAAAATTGTGCAACATGGTGAAAATTCACGATTTGTTTTAAAAATTTAATTTACTTAAATCATCATATATCATATCATATATCATCATATCATATCATATATTATATTAAAGCTGAAGCCACCAGCTTAATAATATGACACGTGTCATCAACCTATTAATATGACACGTGTCCATCAACCATTAAT
>VHZZ01001229.1:98144-109044 GCA_009801015.1 Silene noctiflora | reverse complement strand
TCTCAATTGATTTCCCAATTATCTCACCGGTGTGACCAACAATAGGACAAAAGTTTATGATCTTTTTATGCAATTTCCAATTGTCATCAGTGAAGTGAGCGGTGAGACACATATAACTTAAATTTTGACAAGAAGTCCAAGTGTCAGTGGTTAAGCATACACGAGACGACAACTTGCTAAAGTAAGTTTTCAGCTTGCTCTTTTCCTCCAAAAACATTTTCATACAATCTCTAGCAACAGTTCAACAGTCCAAAATTCATTATCGGATCGGGTATCCATAATATCGGATCGGATGTGGAGCGGATAGCGGATCGAATCGGATAATCGGATTTTCTGCTCAGCCCTACTCTTTACTCTCAAGAGGTAAAACAAAGAAAATCGTATCACTTAGGAAGATGGATGTAGTTTTGCAATTGATTCAACCTGGATATTCAAGACCTTAGTAATTATTTAGTTCTGGGACCTCATTCTCCTTCGATTTGCACACCGCACTAACCATTGGTTCAAATGCTTCATGAGCGATTGCGAGTAATTCAAAGCTGGAATTCTCTTGTTCAAGTGGTGAGCTGGAGACCTGTAGTTTGTTTTCATTCATTAGGACTTTAGTGTGTGTGTTTGGTAAAAATGGAAGATGAAGGTGGCAACAATCTTTCACTAACGTACTGGATGCTGCTGGCTGCTATTTTTATATACATATGAAACACTCTTGCTTTTACACTTAGCTGCGTGAACTGGTGGTTAGCACACAGGGATAAACCAAGATTACGCTGCCTCCCCCTATCTGTCACGTTATCGTTTAGAATTTGAAAATCAATTTAGTTACTCCATACTATTTATAATTATAATGTCGAAAAGTAAACTATGTAATACATTATAATATTTCGTACAAGGGGTCCATTATGTAGGCTCTTTAAACCCCTCTGGAACTTTGATATGTCTTTCAGTGTGATGGTTATGTTGCCGACATGTGCAACATTTTGTCTTCCGGGTGACAAGCAATCATCTCACCCGGGTTATTTTAAATATGAATGCAAACTTGGTGGTCATATCTCAGCTGATCCGATCCAATGCTGAAAGCGCAATATTTACTAACCCCCCCGCCCCACCCCACCCCAATTATGTGCTTCTCTTCATAATTCATATGCTCTTCTCAATTTTATTCTTTCTACATTATGGTTCTATTTCCTTAATTGCAATTTTTGGGACGCTGGATATCCGTGATAGTGAAATGCTAGTCTACTCGATTGTTTCAGGGTAACATTCAGAGCTTGACTGTTACTGATCTGGATAAATATCAAGCACATGTTTGGCTTCTTTCTCCTCCATGCCAACCTTATACACGGCAAGGTAGATTTCTGACTAATCTGATGCATTGGCCTTTTCTTGTTTTGATGGCTATTTTCTAACAATCAATATGTAGGCCTCCAAAAGGACTCAAGTGATGCTCGGGCATTTTCCTTCCTTAACATTCTTGAGCTTATACCTCAGCTTTCCCATCCTCCACTCATGCTTTTTGTAGAAAACGTTGTGGGGTTCGAGGTAAATCTAAACTTTTGAATGTAAACATCGACACCTTTTGAAGTTTGTCTCTTACTAAGAATTCTGAATCTATTGTTTTCAGACATCTGATACTCATAGCAAGATGATCGAGGTATTGACTGAAACTAATTACGTTACTCAGGAGTTCATTTTGAGCCCATTACAGTTTGAAGTCCCATACTCGAGACCACGGTACTTTTGTTTGGTAATTTTCTGTCCATGACCCACTCCCGTGCCTGTCTATTTATTTGTGTTTTAAATAGACATGTTGAGACTTGAGACGCACCCTCCAAACACACACAATCTGACTTTTTCCTTCAACACTCTCTCACACATTTACGTGACTTTAAAAGTCGGAGGAAGGAATGATAAGTCAATAACCATAATAAACTGCTGTCGATATGGTTCAGCCACTACATCGTTTGTTAAAAATAAATTCACCGTCTTGCATATAAGCTTGAATACACAATTAGATATTTAGATGTAGGAAAAAAAATCCATCCCATGTCATTTGGTTCAACTTTTTTCCGAGTTTCTTGAACATGGAAGATGAAATGATTTTATTGTAGAGTGATGTCACTTTGAACATGATTGATATGGAGTGTAGGCTCGTAGCTGAAAGATTTTAATATTTTATTGATTTTAGTATGCTTACTCTTTGTTGTGTTGCCCTCTCCTCGGCATAAAAGAAGCAATTGTCTTTATGCATCTTAAGCAAGCGTAGTATCTATCGTAATAATGTGGGAGAAAGGGAAACTCATTAGCGTTCTGTAATGTTAGATGATGCTGGCATGCTGGAATGATTTACTGGACCTTCTGGGCGATGTGGCTATGCTTGGTGGCTTGTACAGCTATATATTTGCTACGTTATTAAGATAGACGAACCTTGTTGTCCTGAATCTTCATGGCGGTCTTTGCAACTCCCTCTATTTTTCTTTTATATGATGGCTTTTGTTTTTCGTTTCAGTGAATTAACTACCAATTTAACCAAACAAATGGCATTTTAAAGAAAAATGTGAAAATTATACCAGTGGATTTGTAACGGAAAAAGCTACTATATTATGTGATTTATTCTTATATTTTGAGGGATATTGAAGAATGAAGTGTCTCGAAACGCAATAAAGACACATATAAGAAAGTGGAGGATGTAGTAGAATATTTTGTCTTACCTTTGAAGTTTGATTTAAGGGTTGTATTTTTATCTGTCTTTTGGTTGCATGTCAACTGCAGGCAAAGAGAAAACCTTTACGTTTCAAATATCCGAGATTTAACAATCAGCTACTTTACACCCCAAGCCCGTTGTTGGATCATGATGACGACTTTCCAAGCAATTCACCAGAATCTTTGGCATTGGATTGGGATAGCATGATCACGTCTTGTGAGCCAGTTCAGAAGTTTCTTGAATTTGAGTGTCACATCAAGGAGAAGGAAATAGAGTCTCACTGTCTGAATGAGGCAGAACATTCTCATTCTTTATCTGATTTTGTACAAAGAGGGGTTCCAAAAGTTGGGTCTGATGGCTGCTCTGTGGATCAGTATCTTGTTCCCTTAAGCTTAATAGACAGATGGGGAAGTGCAATGGGTATCCTTTTTTTATGGTTGTCAACCGTAGTAGATGACAATTTTGCACAGAAAAAAAGAAAACAAAAACAAAACTTGTCCATCATGTTGTTTTGCTTGCATCATTAAAGATATTGTTTACGTGGATTCGAAGCGATGTTGTTGTTTTACAAAGAGTTATTATCGATATGTCAAGGGTACCGGCTCCCTTTTGGCTACAATACAAGTAAGTTTTCTGACACACTATTTGGTTTGTTGTCTACATGTTTTGGAATATGGCTCTTATACTTAATTCATGTCATACCCAACAAACTTTATTCTTCTCTTGACAGTAATAGTATACTTGTAGTAATTCTATCTGGTTTTGCTTTATTATGTTATAAGGAGTCAAGGACCATCTCTGAAAGTGCTACCATCTTGGACCTCATGAAGAGACCCCATAAGTCCATACAACAATTGTCTCGTTAAAGCTAACTTGATGCATGTTTCTGATTTCTAATTAGAAAAGCTGAAGTACATTATTCCTTGTAAAGTGACAGATTGTATTTCATAACAATTAGTTTAGTGAAACTCTTGTGATATTTAGCAGATGGTTTTTGCTTTTTCATAAAGTGAAGATAAACTTTTGTTTAACAGTTACAAATATGGATCCTAAGTCACCAAATGCATTTAATCTCACTACAAACCACTCCCTTCGTTCATTATATTTTTATTTTCATACATTTGTTCAATAGATCTGAGGAGTATTTTATCGAACGTATGGAAATGAAATGAATAGAGGAGTACGTCATACGTTTACCTTTGGTTTTGGCACAAAGATCAAGATGAGACTAAAAAATACCCATTTACCCTCTCCAGGACTATAGCTGTTCACGGGTCGTCCCGCCCATTAGGCCCGTCCCGTCCGGCCCGCTTATTTCGTGGGCTTGGACAAGTATTTTTTACCCGAAAAATTAAGAGGGCGGGTCAAGCCCAGCCCGCCAAGTTAAATGGGCGGGTATGGACAATAAGAAAAGCTCACGGGCCGGCCCATTAGGCCCGTTTCCTATTTAAATAACATTAACATAATAATATATAAAATATAATACGTAAACTAAAAAGGTTAAAATATGACGAAAATATTTATATATTTTAATTAATAAAGCGTCTAAATTAAATTAATGTTCAAACAATAATATTTACGTCCAATCGTTACCTCTAACCTTACATGTATTTCTTCACTATACATAAATTCATATACCTCATTTCAAATTTCAGATCAAGGTATGCGATATAAAAAAAAGGTAGCTTGAATAGAAGTCATTCTATTAACAGTTAAAGTTTCGTGTTATGGCCCATTAGCCCATGGGCCGCCCGACTTTTAACTAAAGGGCGGGCTAGGGCAAGGACAATCGGCCCATAATTATGGCCCGGCCCGCCCACTAAGGTCTTAGAGGGCAACTTTTTTCTTCACGGTCCGGCCCATGTCCGGCCCAAACCCGCATTTGAACAGCTCTATGACCAGGACCACCTTGCACGATCTGTATCTCAGTATACTCATCTGTCTTCAGTTCATTACGCTCACCACTACAATTTCTAGATACCACCAATCCGCCATACCTCTCTAGTCTCTCCATCACCCTATCTATCTCCATCTCTATTTTTAACACCGTAAAATTTCCATCTATATTTTCTGTATACGATCTTCATTTCCTCTCATTTTGTTTTCTCGACTGAAAATATATTTGAGCACCACCAATTCATTCTTGAAGTAATTTATAAATTCACAAGAATTATGTTTGAACACCACCACCAAGTCGTTGGTTGCTGAGGACTTGTTGGAGGTTTCTAGCTGTGGTCGGATCTCTTCTCAGATTGCTGTCGAGGATAGTTTTGTTATTAGCCAGATAATTGCTCAAAACTAACCTAAAATGGAAAGGTTAACAAATGAGTGAGGCGGCCTAAAGTGGATGTTGTAAACAATTGACCGTGACGGAGAGTGTAGAAACTAATATTCTGATAGTTTTATGTGCTGAACACCGTCTTGAACTATACTCTCCGAAACTTTGATACATGTTTTCTTAATTAACATTAACCTGTAAATTCTGATTGGATCAAATATTAACACTATATTCGAACTATTAGATCCATGTTGGTTAAGCCGGTAGGTTTGCATGGATTGTCAGTTAGTTATCATACTCCCTCCTATTCTATAGTTTCTTCCCCTTTCCTTTTTGCACAAGAAATAAGAAAGTGAATTTGGACCACGCAGAACACACTATCCCACATTCCCTTGCATGCCATTGAATTTGGGCCACACAAATCATCCAAAAAAGGAAATAGAGAAGAAAACCTGAATAACCGAATAAGGAAATAAGGAAGAAAATATAGAATAGGAGGGAGTATTTGACAAGTGGGTAACTGGGTGTCAGAGGTTGATTTATATCTCCTTACCAAGATCTTTTTTTATATGCAGCCAGAGTTGAAAGGTAAGGTAACTCCATTGGAAAAGCAGGGTCTCAGATATTTTACCCCGAGGGAAGTATGTTTTCGTTCTCATTTTTACTCTACTCTCCTTTTGGTTTCTTGCTCCTGCATTTTGACGATTGATGAGTCAATTATTTCTACATTTTTGTAGGTGGCTAATCTGCATTCTTTCCCAAAGGAATTCGGCTTCCCTGATCATATAAGCATTAGACAGCGGTATGTTGTATGCAATATATGTTTTTTTTTTAATGATACTACGTGCTAAATGAATACTTCAAAAGAATAAATTGATCCTTAAAATTCAAGGTATAAGAATTAAATTCGTACTTGAAGCTTCCCTTAGCAACGACACAATGGAAGGCATACATAATGAGAGTAGAGGAAAATACGACATATGATGCGTTTGATATGCTTTATGACAAATCACGTCGTCTCTCTCAAACATCTGTGTTACACTTTAAATTTGAACATTTATAGGTAAAATTTCTTGCTTAAAGACATGTCCCCACCCCTGTATTCCCAGTTCAGAAGTGGGTCCCCATTTCTCAAAAGTTGAGTAATGCTGAGTCCCCTACACTTGCATCTGTATCTGTATCCAACACTGTACCCGAGTCCGAGTCATTGACGGAGTGCTGTATTTGTTCTACAAACCTGAATAACAAGTTTGCTATTAACTCCCTTCAGTTACGCGTTGCTTGGGAACAGTTTAAGCATAGCAGTGGTCGCGCCCTTGATCAAGTACCTGGTCTCGGAGCCTTTGTAGCGGGTTTCCGTATTCATTCTAAGATCACACCAGCAGTAGAGATTCCCATAATTCATTCTGGGACCTTACTTTTGGGGGGGATTTCAATATTTCATTCTCAAGGCATCTAATTGTATTGGTTAATCTTGTAATCCAGTCTTGTAGCTTAGTTTTTTTTTTTCTTTTTCCTTTTTTAAAAAAAAAATTGTACGGATTGTTTTCAAAAATGAATATTCTTCAGAGAATAATGCTCGTTTGATCTTACCATACAGGAGTAATTATACAATCGTACTCGTATGGAGTCGTATCCTATCCAAGATCCTGCAATTTCTTACCTCTCCATTTCATATTATTGATTGAAGCTTAGATTCATTATGAACACTTTTCAGTCTTCATGTTTGTGAGGAAACAAGCACAATACTTTACCTTGGAGGTAGGTCGTAACTACCCACCTACACTTTGTGATCTATTTTAAATTGAGAGAGTTTGAGCCACGGCTGTTGATGCGTGATCTAGTAAGCAACGCTAAATTTTATGTAATTTAGTGCCAAATTGCAAATGATACGACTCTTTTAATCTAAACGCAAGAATTTTCAAAGATACTTACATATCATGAAAGGGTGGTGCTTATTCATGGACATGATTTACCAATATGCCTCCTATCATTTCAACTCATCTCTTTCAATGTTTTCAATTCTCATAACCAGTGACTCAACCACCAACACTAAACCACCTTCCCACCACCCCTCCCTTGCCCCACTCGTCGGCCGAAAACACCGCCCAGATCAACCCTCCCAGACTCGCTGCCCCCTCCCTGTTAAGATAAAAATTATCAAAAAAAAAAAAAGTTCAACCACCTATTTCCCGTCTTACACCCACCCTATGCTCTCTGCCGACCACCCCCTCCTCGACCAACGACACCCATACCACCACCCAGCCTATAGTCATTGCCGACCACCCTTCACCGCTGTCGTCGACCACCTCAAATTCCCGCCAAGGTCGACGTGCGATGACCACCATCTAAGACTAGACGACTTACCCAACTACACATGCCTCCAACTATCTGAGATCCCGACCACCTCAAACTCCCACTGCCATCGATGCTGTACTCAACAACCCTTCTTTCCCATAAACCCAATATCACAAATTCTAGTTTTATTTAACCCTAATTTAATCATTAAATGATTATTTACAATTTGATTAAAGAATGAAGTAATGAATGAATAAGAATTAATACTTGATTATGAAAATTAAGATTAAAATTGAGTAACTTGATGGAGATTTGATCAACTTTTAGAGAGAGAGAAAGAGAGAATTTGTTGTTTGTTCAAGGGTAAGGTATGGAAAAGTTGTGGCAAAAAGTCTATGAAAGAGTAAAAAATGTCCATGAAAGAGCAATGACGATCATGAAAATGCCGATTACGCAACGTCAACAGAGTCTTCACAGAAGTATTTGTGGATGCTAAACTACAAACTAAAGGATAGATGACAAGTGTAATTATGTTTTGATATTGACAAGTGTGTGTAATTATAGATATACTCGTTGCTCGTAATCGTTTGTTTAGTTTTGATAGATTGAACATGATTACACTTTAGCATGACGATTTTTGATTCATTTGAGCTCATGATCAAAGTACAAGTATAAGAGATGAATGTTGAATGAAGCTCAAAGAAAAGCTCGTGATGAGGAGCTTATGGTCAAGATGGAAGTGATGAATCTTATAATGAAGATCTCCAGGAAGATTAGATAGTATAAGTCATCGTCCTTTAACGTTGTTTTAAGAAATAATTCTGGCAAGTAAAGTTATAGTTGATTTAGTTATAACTTCACTCACTAGACTTAAGGTTAGGGGTGATTTAGCCATAACCTTAAGCTGCAGTATGAAGAACACGACAAAGTTAAATCTCAAGATCTTTTGAAGAAAAACACGTTTATAGTAGAATGAAATTTAGGGCTTAATTAGATCGATTAAGTTTATGATTTCCCAATTGATTAGCTAAATATCTATGTAACAACTTATGAGTTGTTGCTTGATATGCTATCTAGGGTTTTCTTAGTTGCTCATATCTAAACCCTAATTTAGTCTTCTACCAACTAATATTCTTACTAGGGTTTCGAGAGTAAGAATGATGGGCTTATGAGTCATTGCCTCTTCACTTGAAATGCCTTATGCAAATATAAGATTAGGGTAAATCTAATATAAGGTTGTTAGAGATATTTTATCTCTTTATGATCATTTAGATTTATTCTATTATTTGCTAAGATATTATTGCCTTGGATAAAAGAAGATTAGATTTTTTTTTTGCCCTACATTTCACACGAGATCTAGGCGGCACACTAGGGTTTCAAAATGAAAACCTAGATCTCCTTCTCTAATATAAATACTTTGCTCTCAAATTCATTTGAAACCACTTTTCGAGCTATAAACGTCTTTGCAAACAAACCGAGTAAATTCGTATTTTGCATTTGAAAACCGTTTTGAAAAGTCGTGATTTTAATACTACAATTATTTCTGAAATAACGTTATTGAATATTAGTGCTCAATATTCTTTCTTACTCGTTCAATTGTGTGAACATCGAAGAACAATCAAGTGCTTTCTTATTAACGTTAGTCGAGTATTTAATGATACTCAAGTAGTTACAACTAGAGTTAGTTGTAAGAATGAGTTAGTTATTTTGTAATCCGTAGAAAGGTACTAAAATAATTAATCAAGAATCGTGGACGTAAGTTTCGACTTGTGAAACTGAACCACTTCAAAACCATTGTGTCTCTTGCACCTTTTTATTTCATATTGTTTTTACATTTCACAAGTAATCGCAATAGTCGAATTTAACCAATAAATTCACACTAACGATTATATACATACACGCTATATACGGACTTTCGAAAAATGGGCATATTTTATTATACTCAAGTCACCCTCCCCCCTCTTGAGTATTTCAGATCGATAGACTTTTCAATTGGTATTAAAGCCCCGTGCTCTTGATTGCCTAATAGCAAAAGAGGTTGATCCATTTATTTTGTTTCGCTGCATTTCTCGTGTAACATGGATTCCAAGTATCTCAAATGTCCTGTCTTTGATTGGAAGAATTATGGACTTTGGAAAAACATGATGACACACTATATAAAAGGACATGCTTGGGTTATTCAAAATAGACCAAATAAAATTTTGGTAGCTTCATTTAGTGGCACTACCTATGAAAATAAATTAAAATATGAGGACTACTATATAGAGGTTGATTATAAGAAGGCTGAGAAAAACTCGAAAGCCATGAGCTTGTTGCAAAACGGCATGACTACGACAGAATTTGATCGTTTTTCTTCTTGTAATTCAGCCTAAGAGTTATGGGATGATCTATAGTTAGCCTATGAAGGTACTTCACTTGTTAAGAAACAGAGGATTGATTTGTTAATTCAACAATATGAACTCTTCACAATGTAGAAAAATTAATCTATTGATAGCATGTCTGCGCGTTTCTCTAGCATTATTAATGAACTTCGAAACTTTGGTAGGAAGTTTGAATCTGAGGATATTGTCAGAAAGATCCTTAGGAGCCTCACTAAAAAATGGCAGCCTAAGGTCACTGCAATAAAGGAAGCAAAAGACCTTACTTCACTCTCTTATCAAGAGCTCATTGGTTCACTCATGACACATGAGTTTATGCTTAATAAGCATGAAGATGAGGCAGTCAAAGGAAAAAGTATGGCCTTGCAAGCTTCTGCTAGTGAAAATGTGTAATACCCTGTAATTTAGTGGAGTTTATATAAATAACATACGTAATTTAAATAGAATAATTATACTAATTGCGATATATTAATTAATAATGAGTTGAGACGGTTTATGACTATAGTAAGTATGTGAGTCGGGAATGGATGTGAGCCATGTATTGGGTCGTGTTACTAGTAGTAATAGTAATTATAATATAATAATAATAGTAGTATTTGATAATAATTAATGATACGTAAATAATAATAATAAAATAATATAAGCTTCCTATTTTCTTCCTAGTTGACCTATCCTAGGACTATATAAGCAATCAAACTCTCACATAAACTGACTAATTCTCTCATAAAGTCAAAAGGCAGCATAAAGGAGGAAAGATAAGGGTTTCTAGATCTGAACAATTTGCCTCAAGGTAAGTTATACGACCGTCTCACAATTTCATGTATACACCTTATAACTAATATAACTCGTAATCTAGACCACCGTATGACTTGCTTTGATCGTGACCTCGACCATGGACCAACAGGGGGTGGCCGGACCTACGTCGGACCGCCGTTGACCGTCAGTTAAGGACGTTTGATCGGTGTTAATGGGGGGTGTTGGTTGTGATTAAAACCGTGGCTAATTACTCGATTTGGCCATGTTTCGTAGTAGACTCTGACCAAGGCTGGGTTGGGGTTGGTCGTGGTGGTTAGTCGACCCTAGTCGAGTCTAGGGGTGGTTGTAGGTGGTGCTTTGGGCGGTGCCTCGCCGGAATTCGAAGGAAAAGCTTTGCGTGGGTTTACAACTCGTTTAAGCCCGTGTTATGGACTCGACCGGACCTGGGCAAGGTGGGGTTGGGTTCTGGTGGATGGGGCGACCCCATGG
>VHZZ01001229.1:0-31014 GCA_009801015.1 Silene noctiflora | reverse complement strand
GGCAGCCGGCCTGTGGACCGGCAGCCGGTCCACTGGCTGGGACATCCCCAAAATAAATTCGAGCCAAAATAGAACAGAATGTTCCCAGCCGGTCTGTGGACCGGCAGCCGGGCCACCGGCTGGGGACACCTGTACACGAAAATTTCCTCAATTTCGACTCTTTGGCATACAATTTCAGAATTTCCATGTAAATTCATCACAAGCATGTTCTAATCATACGAAACCCAGCATATACGTGTATACAAGACCGTCGCAAACATAGTTATGCAATATGAAAGACAAATTATTCAATAGTTTACATGTTCATACACTAACCAATGTAACTCAACAAGATTCCAACAACCATTTTCCACCAATTTTCATATAGCATACTTAACATACATCATGTATACATCCTTGAGGAAGCATATTAACCATCAAACATATGAGGAAAACCATAATTGAATGCCAACATTCAAAACAATATGAATTTAGCCAAAGTTACTAACTTTGACACAACTAAACCATAAATTAGCATATAAAACACATAAGTTAGGTATATAGTCGAGTAACCTATCACTGTTACCTCTTTAGCACGCTACTCTTCAAGGGACTCGTCAACAATGTAAGAGTCGGCCTCCGGGTCGTCCAAGTTCTCACCTAAACACAAAGTAGAACATGTTAGATGAAGAATTCTCCCATAACGGGGAGATGGGGGGTTTCGAAATTTAGGGCAAGGGGAGGAAAAACAGAAACTTTCTTACTTACAAAGAAGGAGGATAAGAAAAGACGAAGATTGGCGCGAAAATCAAGGAAATCGGTTGAGAAATGAAGGAGTTATGAAGGTTTTAGGTTTGAAGAAATTAAGCTCAACAATGGTGGTCTTTTTGGATGAACGAATGCTGAGAAAAATGAGAGGTTGAAGGAGAGTTGAGAGGGTTTTGAGGGGGAATGATTGGTTTATGGGCTCAACTCAAGTCTAGGCCCAAGACAACTCTAAAATGAGTCGAAAATTGCCAAAAAATCGTCTTAAGGCTACTATACACTCAAGACGGAACATAATACTATACTTATAAATATTATGTTTAAAATATATATTTTACCCAAAAATAAGATTAAACCATAATTCAGTTTAATTAAATTATTAAATTACTTTTAATACCGCTAATAAAATTCTCGGGTGTTACAAAGGGTCGAGGGTTGACCGTGAAGAGACTGGCCGACGACGGAGCGTGGGGAAGAGGATTGGGTCGACGGCGACGAACGGTCGACGACGTTTGTGGTTGTTGATGAAGGCAGAAGGGTGAAAAGGATCTGGTCGACGGGTCCACGGCAAGACTAGGGAAGGGACGGTTCGACGGAGCTGAGGGGTGATCGACGACAAAGGGTGGTCATTGTGGCTGGGGATGGCTGGTGGTGCTAGTGGATGGGTGGTTATGGATGGTGCGAGGGCGGATATGGATGGTGAGGAGGGGGTATTGAAGGGTATTAATGAAAAATAAAGGAAAAATGTGTAGGATCTAGTAAAAGGGTGTGCGAGATTTAGCAACTACGTATATTTTTTCAGGGTATTGCTCTTTCATGTACATGATTTACTCAATCATGTACATGATTTCCCATTTTACCCTCCCCATTTCAAATTCTCTCTCTTCAATTTTCTACCCATTTGAAATCTCCCACCGCCTCCCAACAACCAACATTCCTCCACTGCACTGCCACCTCTCCACCACCGACACCGTCCCCAACAATGAYTGTAGGGCTTTTTAAAGAACCATCGAAATTATACGCATACTTTCATCACAAGTGATTGAAGGCCTTCTTAAATTAATTGACAATTTTTTTCCTTAATATTAAAAGGAACTGCAATTTGTAAATGGTCAACCCTTTAAATGTCATGTTATGCTTAATTGTATGTTATAGATCAATTATACAATTTGTAAATGGTCAACCCTTTAAATGTCATGTTATGCTTAATTGTATGTTATAGATCAATTATACGCATCCTTCAATCAACAAATGAATGAAGGCCTAATTGTTTGCAATGGCGCCATAATCCTACTAGTATAAATTACTCTAATTTAGTTTGTATGTAATTAATTTAACACTATAAATGAATGCGTAATTGATGAAAATAGAATTATTACTCGATTAACGTTAGAATTAAGATGTATAATTGTTGAATTTGCTACAGATTTGATTAATTTTTTTGAGGAGGACAAAGAAGAGAACTATTCTTTTCTTTTAGAGAGAAGGGTAGTTAATGGAAAAGTTATGAAAAAGAGTACATGATAGACTAAAAGTTGTACATGAAAGAGCAACTACGTTTTTTCAAAGCGAGGAAACATGTAAAATTCGAAAAAAATATAGAGTACCACGGAAAAAAAAAAACAATTTTATATAAAAATTAAAAATTATTATTATTTCTTTTAAGGATCAATTGATGAAAACACCCTTTAATGTTGCACTTTTTAAAACTTAACACCTTATGAAAAGTTTTTCAAAACTTAATACCTTAATGTGCATTTCATTCACATTTTGGTACCTTAAGTGGATCTAAGCCAAAAAAATGGAATATTCCGGCCATTTTTTAAAGACCGACGTATTTATGATGCACTCCGTTCACATTTTCAACCTCTTCCCTTCCCTCTTATAACTACAAGTCATGGTTGATTCAATCTCGGCAGTATTTCACATTTTTTTAGCCTAAATCCACTTAAGGTACCAAAATGTGAATAAGGTATTAAGTTTTAAAAAACTTTTAATAAGGTATTAAGTTTTAAAAAATGCAACCTCATGTTTTCATCAATTTAGCCTTCTTTTAATCACCAATTCCTCTACTCGTAGCAAATTCCCAATTGAATTGTCGACTTAAACCCTAATTAGTTCCATCACTCAAAATCGTTTTCATCGATCAATTACTTCAACAAATCATCGCCGACTTCAATATCTGTATTATCGTGATTGAAATATTAGTGCGGAGGACAATTAACCCTAATAATTGATCATTTTCATCGAGTCAATTATTTAGGTCGGTTTGCAGCTTTTGTTTCTGAAGTTGGACCTCGAAATTCGTCAATTTGTCAAATTCATCGGCATACCTGAGGCGCCGAAAATCCTAATTTTCTGGTGACGTATCTTTACTCTCTTTAATTCGTGAATTTCATTGTATTTTTTCCCTGCTTTAGAATTTAGAATTTAGAATATGGATGAGTATCAGGAAATGGAAAAGTTTGGTTTAGATAAAGATTTTGAAGGAGGGCAGTTTATAGGAGGTGAATTTTATTACAAAAAGCGAAAAGATAAAGCGGTTCAATCTAGAGATGATGTTTTGTATGGTGTTTTTGCATCTGGTAGTTCTGATTCAGATGATTATGATGATGATGGAAAAAGGAAGAGGAGAAAGAAGGGTGGTTTGGTTAAAAAGGCTGATTATTCGAAACCTGTTAATTTCATTTCTATTGGTGCTGTTGCGCCTACTGAGGAGGCGGAAAAAGAGGAAAATAATGAGGGTGTTGGGCTGGGTTTTACTCCTAATGGATCGGGTTCTGGGCTAGGGTTTGCTCCTAGTGGTTCGGGTGCTGAAGTGGGGTCTGGTGGGTTAGGGTTTGGGGGCAAGGGGTTAGGGATGGGGGAGAGGGAGGAGAAGGTTGAGGATGAGGAGGCGTTTTTGCCTACAGCTTTTGGAAAGAAGATTAAGGAAGCTGCCGAGAAAAGGAGGGAGAAGGCGAAGATAAGCGAGGGTAGTGCAAGTGGGAAGTCAAAATTAGGAGAGACGAGGAGAGGGGTTGAACCGTCGGGGGATGGGGTTGGGGGATTTGAGGCGCATACAAAAGGTATTGGGTGGAAGTTGCTTAAGGAAATGGGGTATAAGGGTGGTGGATTAGGAAGGAATGCACAAGGTATTGTTGCCCCAATTGAGGCAAAGTTAAGGCCGAAGAATATGGGGATGGGTTTTAACGACTACGAGGAGAGCAAGAGCGTGCCGAAAGTGGTGGATATATCTCAACAGATTGAAGCAAAGGCAAAGTCAGTTTCGGTTAAGAAGCCGGAAAATCTTTGGAAGAAGCAAGCACGTACGCGTAATAAGGAGAGGGGAAATATAATTACCCCAGACGAGTTGCTGGCTATGAAGGCAGAGGCAGAAGGACCACCATTGGTGCTTCAAAAGGTAGTTGATATGAGAGGTCCCCAGGTTCGAGTTTTGACGAATCTAGAAAACCTGAATGCCGAGGAGATGGCTAGGGAAAGTGATGTACCCATGCCTGAGCTGCAGCACAACATCAGATTGCTAGTGGACTTAATAGAGCTTGATATACAAAAGTTAGACAAGGATTTGAGTAATCAGAAGGAGTCTGTAGTAGTGCTTCAGATGGAGAAGGAAATGCTCCAAAAGAAGGCAACACAGGAAAAGAAGCAGATCGATAACATGGAAGAAATTTTGAAAATTTTGGATACTGTTGAGGAGGAGCATATTTCAGGAAGATTAACTTTGGAAATTCTTGCGAAGTTTGTGGCAGAATTGCAGAGGATGTATGTCCAGGAGTACAAGATATGTAACTTGTCTTGTATCGCATGTTCATATGCACTTCCTTTGTTGATTCGAGTGTTCCAAGGATGGGATCCTCTCCAAAACCCATCATATGGAGTTGATGTGATAACATTGTGGAAGAGCTTGTTACAAGAAGATGAACAACATGAGATATTTGAGGATGCAGCTGCCCCTTATTCTCAGTTGGTCAATGAAGTAGTGTTTCCTGCAGTCAGAATTGCTGGTATAAACACATGGCAAGCTAGAGATCCGGAACCTATGCTTCGATTCCTAGAGTTATGGGAAAAGTTGCTACCATCGTCAGTTCTTCAGTCTCTACTTGATATGATTGTGATGCCAAAGTTATCTGAAGCTGTAAAATCCTGGGACCCTCTTCGGGAAACGATTCCAATTCATGTTTGGATTCATCCTTGGCTTCCGCTACTTGGACAGAAATTGGAAAGTCTCTATCAGGCCATCCGTGTGACATTAGGAAATGCCCTCCAACATTGGCACCCCGGTGATACGTCCGCCTACACCATTCTATCACCCTGGAAGACAGTATTTGATGCTGCCAGTTGGGAACAACTTATTGTCAGGTCCATTCTTCCTAAATTGATAACTGTTATGCAGGAATTCCAGGTTAATCCTGCGAATCAGAAGCTTGATCAGTTTTATGCGGTCATGGCATGGGCTTCGGCTGTGCCCATTCATCACATGGTCAGCTTGTTGGAGATTCACTTCTTCAGCAAATGGCATCAAGTTCTATATCATTGGCTATGTTCGAGTCCGAACTTTGAGGAGGTTATGCAATGGTATCTTGGATGGAAAGAGCTAATCCCATCTGAACTTTTGGCTAATGAGCGTGTCCGTCACCAACTCAATGTTGGCCTTGATATGATGAACCGTGCTGTGGAAGGCTTGGAGGTGGTGCAGCCTGGCGTGAAAGAAAACATAAGCTTCCTAAGGGCCCGTGAGCAGAGACAATTTGAGGCTCAGATAAAAGCCGGACTTGCTCAACAGCAAGCTGCTGCTGCAGATGGTGTGCCTGAAATGAGCTTGAAGGAAGTTATAGAGGCTTATGCGCAGGAGCATGGGTTGTTGTTTACACCTAAACCTGGAAGATTACACAATCATCATCAAGTATACAGCTTTGGAAGCGTGAGTGTAGTCGTGGACTCTTTAAATCAGAAGGTCTTAGCACAAGTCCAGGGACAATGGTCTTTGGTATCTCTTGAGCAGCTTGTACAGATGCAGAACATTCCTGGACCCAGAAGGCGCTGAAACTTGTTGGTAGGCTGAGACTCCCGTTATCTGTAACATTTTTTCTGTTTAATTGTTCTATGGTTTGAGAACTTAGAATCATCATGTTGAACAAAGAAACTGAATTATTTATAAACTTTTCCTAACTTACACATTTGTTGATCCTCTTTATTATCTTGTTACTCATTCAAGAAAAAGGTTTAGAACATAAAACTATTGTTCATCGTTATTTTCTTTAGAAATGTCATTTCGAAAATTCATTTCTGTGATAGGCCAGACACTCAAGGGCTTTGTAATTTAAAAGTAGAGGTGATTATCCTTATCAGAACCCTTTTTATATTCCCACTCTCTCTCATCTGTCACTGTATCGCTATCGTCGTCTCTGATTATCCACCTCCCCCTCTTACCGGGTTTTATATTATTCAGTGTCTTTCTCTCATCATTTTACGTTGCAATGATTCTAATACTTCTTGGTGTTATTTTGCATTTTTTATGACACACGTAGGTATTCAGATTGATATTTTGTGGGGGAATATTTGAGCCTTCTTTGACTGATTTGCGAGATAATGAGCGATTATGCACCCTCTAGTATTTCCGTGTTTCTAGATTATGTCTTAACAGTGTGGACTTATGTGTACTGGCTTTACAGTTGGTTTCTGATTGTATATGTTTCACTTATTTTAATGACTTTGTTGCATCTTAGTCTTTGTGATGTTGATGAAGCGATGAAACAATTGTCTTTCCTATGCAGATTGATGCAATTCTTTCTGTTTGTAGTTATCTTTGTCGATGTTGTTTAATGATCATCTGCGTTCTTTGTTGTGTTGACAAGGTAGATCAGGGTAGTAAACTTTTCAAATAGTCAATATGCAGCTAGATCATGACCATCATGTTACGTAGATCTCAGTGCATTTCAGTGATTATCTTTCTCCTTTAATTCATGTGTCGGAAACGAGTCAGCAAATGACCTTTCTTACTCTGGACTTGCTGTTTGCTAGGGTAAGCCTACTTTAGTATAAAACTGTGTTTGGCGATTCTGTGATAAATTCATATGCGGGTCATTTTTATGTTTTATATATAAATATAAATTTGGATATTGTGATAGTGGTTGAGTTTACCTTGGCGTTGCTGTTGGATTTCAGGCTCAATTGCCAAAGTTGGTACACATTTTTTGGTTATTTTCATTGCCTGTATTTTTAGGCAGTTATGGTGTTTCTGAGAATAGTTATGCCCAGGAAATGTTAAGTATTGCATACTTTCTCCATACTCTTTGACAAACACCGTGCATCGCTTCCACAAGAAACACGCCTTCACCTCTGCCCTTTAAAACTAAGACCATATAATTTGAGGGTGGGGGGAGGGAGTGTGTTGTTGCATGTCAGTGATAAAAAAAGCTAGCTGTGTTATATTTTGTGATAATGGATTTAGGCTTCTATCATTAAACTTGTTTGACTTTAATACTCATTAAGGGAGCTCTGAAAGAGTTTCGTCTAATCTTAAAGCGTACGGTAATAAAACAGTGATAATAGAGTACGTTTCTGTTTCAAAAGAAAAGAGTACTTGAAGAGTTTGGATTACAGGCTTGGGTTTGGGATTGTACCAGATACAACAATAGGTTGAAGCTATGTTATTTTCAGTTTTTGATTCTTCACTTCTAGGGTCATACATGTTTCTGACACTGCTCCTAGAGTCCTAGATATGTAATTATCAACACTTTTACCCAGCATTTGGATACGTACCAGTGTCTAATACCCGCACCCTAATGCCGGTGACCCCAGGAGTCCTGCATATGAATTTGAGATGGTTTGGAGGACCATTCCAAGGTTCTGGGGGAGGTATCTGGAATCTTGCCTACTTTCTGAATGCTGGATGTTGTTTGCTTCTTATTGCTTAATATAGGATGCGTGATTTTCTCAAGTTTTGTTATGTTTGGTGTCTTTCTTTTTGTTAACAGAGTGTAAGATATTTTTCTTAAATTTCAAGATGTGAAGGGAAGCTGGCCAAAAAAGGAACATGCACTTGTTTTCTTTGACATTTCTATCTATGAAGATTCATTTGAAAGGATTGTTTATGATGTTAGGTATCACCTATTCTTCATGTTCTCTGATCATTTACTGAATTTCGTCAACCGAGTAATACTTTCCAGTCTCTTTTGTATATCTGATTTATCAGTTAGAAACCTTATAGGTATCATTGCTATTTTCTGATGTTCCGAAGACTGCAGAAAACTTGCGCGCATGGTACACAGGTAATTATAGCTGTGCTGTTAGTTAATCTGTTTAATGGATCATTGGTTTGTAGAAATGTTGGTTTAGCCTGTAGGTTTTGATTGTTGCTGTGATGCTTAGTTTTAAATATTTTATGCATTTAGCTAAGATGGTCGGTTTCTATGCCGATATTATTTATGGGTTAGTGGTAGCTAGCTACATTTGGCACTGAGAAGTCCGTCAATTGGCTTAGGCTGTGGAAGTCATTGTGTCCTGATCCTATGAGTCTTGTTTCAGCTTGGTCCTGGAAAACTCCTTTACTGTTTTGAAGATTAAATGACGTGAACAAAGTAAAATAATACTGCTTATGCTAAGACCACAGTAGTTAACAGTGTAGTTTACCATTCTGAAGAATTAAGATTTGATGTATTTATTTTTATTACGGGCATTGCTTCTCATCATGCCCTTCGATGAATGCTGAGATGGGTGACACACTAACAATATGGTTTGTTGCAGGATACACTCGACAAGGAAGCCAAAGTCGACTCGGTGAAATTGACCCTACCTGAGTTAAATAGGCGTGAACTTGCCTTTACCCATAAATGGCCCAATAATAACATTGTAACCTACCCAGACCCATAATAGCGCAACCAAATGAAATCATACCTGAAAGGCTGAAATAACCTATACGTGACCCGAATGGTCTGTTCGCCAAGTCCAAGTGTGTCATGATTCCTCATGAAGTTGTCCTATTGGTGCCATTGTTGAATTCGTAACCACGCTGTCGTCATCTAGTTATAACCAGTGTTTCACCATCAGGGTCCTGACTTCCGAGGGGTGAGGGTCCCCTCAGCCTTAAAACAAATGCTACCAGGTCGCAGGCGTTTAGTGAAGTCATCGTCGGACAGTTTGTCAAGGGAAGCCTAGTGCCATATGGGAAAAATTGTCGTGGTACATCAAAATGATGGGGGTCGTGCACATTTTAGGCCTACTCTAATGTTGGAGAGAATTTGTGTATTTGTACTGTACATACCACTTGTCAAACTCAAAACATTGCTTAAAATTCCTTGTATTGTACATTTTAGGCGGGTTATGCTCTTTCATGGACATGATTTACTTAATCATGGATAGGAATGACCATTTTACCCCTCCCATTTCAACCCTAATATTTTCAATTTTGATCTMAACTCAATTAACCCCTTTAATTTACTCCCTTCAACTATCTACCACCACGCTCGCCTCCTCCGCGGTCTGAAAAACGTTAGATGAGGCTACTAAATMTGTTTTCAAKATCAAGTTTCAATCTAAAATTGAATGATGTCGAGGGCAATTATTTTATTTCACAACTCATTAATGCCTTTGATCACAATATTCAGTAGATTCTTGTAGAATTACCCCTTTAACAATTAAAGAAGCAATTCTTTGATACATGATAGCGCAAAGGTCCTGGATGCCACTACATAAGAGGAATAATCCGAAATCTTGAGCAACGTACTGTAAATGATCCCGAACCACCCCTAATTATAACCCTTGTTACCTCAATATTATCAACCCTAATTTATTTTCCATCTATTTAACTTAAAAGAAGAAAATTATAATGTATTGAATGAAGTTAGAACACTAATTAGTTGATCGGTATGAGAATTACAATCCATAAATGAGTGATTTGATGAAGATTTGATTAATTTGAAAGAGAGAGGAAGAGAGATTTTGTTTTAAGAGAGAGGGTAAGGTATGGGAAAATTATGGCAAAAAGTACATGAAAGAGTAATCTTTGCCCATGAATGAGCAACTACGTTTTAGGCTACCCTAGCAAACGAGTTACCTTTTTCCTAGGTTTTGATATTGAGAAACCATCCACTCATAATATGTTTGGAACGATCCATGCAAAGTAGGTCGAGCAAAACCGTATACCTGATACGGTGTTAAAAGGGTGCACATATATAAACGGGAAGGATAGACTAATACACTGGAAATAAGGGTAATATACCAAGAGTACCCTTTTAGGTGTACTCCAAAGTCCTTTGACTGGACCTCACAAATAAGGGAAATAAGGGTAATATACTCCAAAGTAAGGGTATATGTTTGGAAATTCCGTGTTCTAATACATTTCTTCCGCGGATTTATGACAGGCCGTTTTAAAACCCGTATCGTACATACGGTTTTTAATTAAATTGATATGCAAGAGTCAATTATTAGTATTATCAAAGAATAGCTCAAGTCATGGGTTTCACACTCGCATTGCTAAATGGGAAACAGTATGACCAATTTTGAAATATGTGGGATACAACAAACTGCTTTTCACATATCACACAACACAAGTGACCGAATAGTTGTCACATATAATCAACTTCAACTTATGTAATTCTACTGAAGGGGAAATGATAACTGCGTAACTTTGAAGACGCTGTTGGTGGGAACTGAACTGATGAACTACATCTTGTGATCGCCCTCTCACTGGGAGATTAAATTTCTGATAGAAGGCAGAATTCTTATGAATGCAGGATGTTGGGACTTCATAAGAGCTTGTTACAACTTGTCAGCAGAAAGCCAGTTGGTCAGTTTCAAAGCAAAATTGTACAGTATCATAGTCCTGGTGTCGAGCCTCCCAACAACATTTGTGTATCTTTAGCCTATAAATAGACACAGGTATTGACAGCATTCCTAAGGAAGTACGCCATAAGAGTTGATAAAATAAGAGCATGACTTTCTGCATCAGATCATATGTTCAAAATATGTCAATTAGTCTCTTGGAGACGGTCTCACATATATATAATGACTAATGAGAAACCGACATATTTGACCAAAAAAAGCAGTTATAACCGTTAACCCATTAAAAACCAAAAGAAAGGAATATACCTGTTATACACTTATATGGGATTATCATGTTAATTTTATTACGAGACTCTTATATGAGAATTGGTGGTGAACAATAATGATTCAGGAAACTTACTTGGTATGATCTGGTATCTCTGTGCCAAACACTTCATGTCTCTTATTCTCACTGCTGTTTCTTTGAAAATGGTGTAAGTGATGGAAATGTAGGCAAAGACTGCAATACAAATCTGTGGCAAATTTTAAGGGATCCAGCAGAGTCTGGGGGATTTGGATTGGGAGAATCATCTCCCAAAGACCCCAAAGAATCTACAGGGTTGCGAGGGGCAGAAACGCGCTTCTTGTTTGGTGAGCTCACTTTTACAGATTTAGCTGGAGTGGAGGACTCCTTCAGTACATTTGGGGTGTCATCTTCTGTCATGTCGAAGTGCTTGCTTCCTGAACCAAAGTCCTGGAATTCAAGTCCTGCTGACTGTGTAATAGGAGTTATGGGTGAGCTTCTCCACCGGAGAGAACTGCTCATAGCAATATTGTTTGTTTTCGATGAAGATGGTGGGATCCTCAAAGCTGCCACAGAATTTGATATCAGACTGGATGTACTAGAAGATTCATCTCCTGCAGATTCTAGCACCTTTTCTGAGTGAAAGGCATCTTCATCTATACTTTCTATAGTCTTTTCCAAAAGCATGCCATGGCTCTGAGAATTTTCTGGACAAGTCAGGAAGTTCTCATCAGATGATACAACTTCGTTCTGAAACTCTGGAGTCTGCACATCTCTCATGAAGGGTAACTTGGATTTGGGTGCGTTCTTTCTTGCGCTACATTTAGAAGGCAAGCAAGATAAAAGTCAGCACAAACTGCATCAAGAATTGCATTGAATGATACAGCGATTTTACAATGAAAGATGTGTAGCCAGGCTAGTGAGTCACGTTAATTTATTTGGTTGTTATCCACAACCAAATACTCACACTTCATTCCATTGAAGGTCAAAGTTTACTACTCCCTCTGTCTCTGTGAGAAGTTATCTATTTCTATTTTGGGTGTATTATTCAATAGTTATCCATTTCTATTTTGGGTGTATTATTCAATAGTTATCTATTTCTATTTTTGATAGGTTTTTGTAGGCCACCTTCAACGCGAAAGGTGGAGTTGTGTTTTGTGTGGTCCAAAATCTCCCATTTTTTCAATTTTTTCTAACCTTGATTTTTGTGCCAAAAGCAATAGATAACTACTGATTGGGACGGAGGGAGTCTTTTTTTTTTTCCGTGTTAAAGGGAGCCACGTCATGAGTATCATCTCTTATGAATTGTGACTTGTGACTTTACCACAGGTCGAAGTTTATCAAAGTCAAAAGGGACTATATAAATGGGGTGGATAATATCAGTGAGTCTTGCTTCTATTGAAAATAAACAAAACGTGTAGAAGCCTATGCAATAGCTAATATCTTACTCTGAGCACTGCAATGCTGGCGTCGGCGGCGTTAGGTTAGGTGAATTATGTACCTTGCTGTTGTCAAAATTGCTACCAACAATTGTGTTTTCTTGCCTCCTATCTACTATTGCTTCTGATTCTTCATTAGCTGCATTTCGAACCATAAATCCTCTAAGAACACTATAGTCTGCAAATTAGACATTCTATTAGGGTTGGAATAGAGAAAATAGCTATGCATAATTGCACTGCATTTGAAGAAACCTCAACAGCTTGAAATTGCATTTATATAATCTCAACTTCTCAAGTGTAAACTATGTTTAACCAAGCCAAAAGGCAGGTCAACGCACTTCGGTGCAGTTTGTTTGCAACTGTAATAGCGCAGTGGTCTCATGTTTACAGATAACATGAATTCGGTTTAATGAAAATCAATTACTCAACTGTCACTAGCATATATAACTCGTGTAAAATGAAAACGTTGGATCTTATGTGTGACTAGTGTTCAGTAGCTTCTGTTTATAAGGAACTTCAGCTTCCAAAAAGTCCTAGATTTAGGTGCTTAAAAATTCTTTAGAAAAAGGTTAGAATTACATCAAGGAAAGAGCCAAATTTTCCAGTTTAGCCAAATGAGATGGAAAGGAACTTATCTCCAAGATTCACAGAAATACCCTAAATAAACTAATTTTCTACGAGTTATATATTATATACCCAAAAGGAAAATAGTATAGAAAATAATAAAAAAAATGACAAATGGTATGAGCTATGGTATATTTTGCATCTAATTGTATGTTTAATGCTGTGGAAAATAGTATAGAAAATAATAAAAAAAAAAAAAAAAAAAAAAAAAAAAAAAAACGACTCTCCCACTTCACCATGTTGATAATTTAGTTATTAAGTGATATTTAACTTATTGCTTACGACCCCACTATACTAAACAAGGCTATGCCACTAGACCCAATGCTCAAATTTTTTTTGTTATATTATTTTTCTTTTCCATGAATTAATGTAAAGTAAACTCATATAAAATTATTGTAAAAAAGTAAATTATGGTATTAAAAAAATATTGAGCTGTTCGCAAGCTTTTCGAGCCGGGCTTGGCCTTGCCCGACTTGACTCGCAAAGGACCCGAGCCGAGCACAAGCTAAGTCGAGGTCACACGAGCCGAGCTTTGACTGAGTCGATCTCGAGTAGTTCGTGAGCTGTCTCGTCTCATTATCACCCCTAGAAGGGAGGGAGAGGCACACATGCCCCGCAATTTGCGGCCTGTAGGCATGGTGTAACGACTGCCCTGTGCAGAATGTTGTTTTTTCCCCTAAATTTTTAGTAATCATCAACTCATTGTTGACTCATCAATAGTTTTTCATTTTTTTTTCCCTAACCACCATGCTATTGTTCTACATCATGCCGTAGTTTGTTTCCCAGACCAGTCTCTGAAGCTGAAAACTAAACATCTAAAGATTCCATCTCCAGATATCATGATGTTCTACTCAAAACAATTACATATATGAAGCAGAAATGCAGAATGAAAGGCTGACGTTTAGAGATTCCTCCTTGGACCGTGTTAACCATTCCATCAAGTCTAGCCAATAGTCATATAGTTAATGACTGAAAACATGGAATCTAAATGACACAGGAATAGCCTACAGGTTGGCTTAACAAGATTATAAATGTTGGCAGTTTCCCATCTAAAAATAAGAGACAAGAAGCCAAGTCACCGTTGATGATTAAAGGGGAACGAGAGTAGGGATGATTTAGTGTTAACATACCTTTTCTTATCCCGAACACATTTTTACATCCTTCACAACGGCAGCCATCGGAACATCCAACATTAGCCTGATAAGAAACATGATGGGTACCAAAATGCTAATTTAGAAGGGTAAAACAAACAATAATTACAAACATCAAGAAAGCTCTGAAAGACAGATGATATAGTCAGCAATTTAAAGATGCAAAACCTGATAGCACTCGCAATATTTCTTAAGACACATTGATTTTTTGCAGTTGCATCCTATTTTATGTCTCGCTGATGACGGTGTTGTCAGGTTTTGAATTTCCTGCAGATTACCATGATCCTGATTTTTTATTCACTAAATATTCTTGAACTTGACAATAATACAATACATGAAAGATACGATACCTTGTTGGCCGCAGGAGAATCAGTCACCGGCTGTATGACTTTAGGAGCAAATGCAAGGGGGTTCCGGGTTTCAATTTGCTGTCTTGTCTCTAGAACTGTGTCTTCATTCTCCAGGTGGTTACAACACCCTTGGCAAGCACAAGATTCAGTACAGTACAAACCCGCAGCAAAACAATCACAGTAACTGCAACAATCGCATTAACAAACAAAAAATGCACATATGAATAAAACTGTACAAGATTATCTAGCATAAATGTAATATACCGAGACCTACAGTTTTAAACATTTGGTCTTCTTGCAATTACAGCGCTTTGAGGTGTCATCGTCGCTAGACTTCTTCCTGCAGGGAAAAAATGTCAGCAAACAAATATACGATGTAATTGTAGTGACTTTGTGTTAAGACAAAGATTCGATACTTGCCTTTTCTTCTTTGGGCTCATTTTGCAATGCAGTTCATCACTTTCAGCTGTTGGTGGACTGATTTTTCTCTTTGGACACGTAATAGAAGTACGAGCATCTTGCTTCGACAAAACAGGGCTACAAAAATGTTCGATATTCGAAGGTTTAGCTTCCCCAGAAGTAGCTATAGAGCTAGCTTTATTATGGTGCTTTTCTTCTGAAATAGTTGAAGCTTTCCCGACAATGGTAGCATTAGTCTCTCTATCTAATTGATTGCCTGTAACAACTGAGTTTTTTCTATCCAATCCCGCCAGAGAAGATAGTTGGCTACCACTTGAACTATCCAATGACCTGGGATACACCACACTATTCAAGTGCAATCCTATGCCTAGAGGCTTGGAGATAGGAACATGACTGCTTTCAGTAGGAGGAAGAGCACAGGAGCCAGTTGCAGTATTAGGACGCTTCGTCATTTCCCTATTTCCTGGTGTTCCAGTGGATGACAAGTTAGTTAATTCCTCTATCCTTGTTAAATTATCACTGAAATCCCTGAAGTCAGAATCATCAGCATAATTCTTCTGATTCTCTTCAAAAAGGCACCGTCTAAGTGTGCCACGTTCAAATTGACTTGCCTACAAAAAGTTTAAGAACAATTAAATTATATAGAGGGGCTGAAGAGAGTTTTGTATAATACAGACTGAAAATGTGTCACAGGTGCAGAGCAATAACACGTAGCCATTCTTTCACCAACTAAGATTTCAAAAACCACCTTGCTCAAAACAAAAAAGAACTTGTGCGGGAGACATGTACTAGCACAACAACAACAACATCAGAGCCTTAATCCCAAAATGGTTTGGAATCGGCTGACATGAATCATCCTTTAGAACCGTCTATGGGTGAACGCACACCTCAAAATGCGAAAATATAGAAAGGACAAGTGAAAAACAAAAACAAAATGGGAGTGAAACATAATATAAAAGTCAAGGTAGCCTTATAGGTTTTAAAATCTAAGCCCGGATTTCTTTTATAAAACTTAGAATATACGCATATATTAACTTTTAAGTGAGGGTTTAGATTGTTTGGGCTGCTTAAATCTAAGTGTATCATTTAATCAAGGAAAATTTAAATTAAAAACAAGTAGTATTAATGGATCATCACATAACAATTTGTTGAAACAATCAGTTCACGTAACCATGATCTACAAATACCAGGTATTATTCAAGGGTCAAGTTTAAGCACTAAGGTGTAACACTTCTCATATTCATTGTATTTAACAGTTCAAGTAGCCAGTAGCTATGTAAATCCAACTTAGTAGATCATGTGATACAAAACCTTTTTTTGGCACTATACATGAATAATCAAGTAATGGGACTTTCACAATTAGATCCACCTATACAGTAACGGTAGTTCATTTTGAAGGTTAGCTAGATAGCTGACCCTAATAGTCATTCTTACAAATAAAGGGAGGATTCTTTTTTTTTTTTTCTTTTTTCTCTCTTAATAAAGGGATTCCCGCTAAATGGATAACATTAACACTACCAATGGGAATTTTTTTTGGCTTTACACTTAAGCAACAGCATGATACAAATAGAGTTGAACTGATTCCTGATTCACTTGCGCTTAAGAGAATTTGGTAACTCAGTATGGATGCTCCACTCTTGACACGTTTACATTGTGACACTCGAACACTTCATTTTAAGCCAAAACACGAAGGGCTTTTTCTTCAAATAGCAGAGTCCGAGATTTGGACATGCAGCTTTGTTGGAGTTGTCTAACCAAGGCTATTGACAAAGGCCAATAAGCTAGTAGTACATCAGCCATCAGTTATAGAAAGACATAGGCCAACAGTTTAGTAGTTCTGCCTCTACTGAGTGTCTATTTCACAGCTTGTTTACTCCATTTAACTGTTCACTAAACAATTAAAAGAAATAAGGTCGACAATAGATAACATACCAGACATCCCAAATTATGCATGAGACTGCTAAATGACACAGCTAAGATGACAATATATAAAACTGGGTTGAAACCTATGTTACTCCGACTCTCCGACACGTGTCGGACGGACACGGCTATTTTGGGTGAATTTTCCTATTTTGTGGTCTAAATTGAAGTGTCGAAGTGTCGGACACCGACACGCGACACGGCAGTCAAGTGAAGTGTCGGAGTAACATAGGTTAAAACGCTGTGGATGCGTCACGTGTTCCATACAGCCTTAATGACAAGCATTAATTATAGCTAATTATTTAATATGAATATAATAAATGTTGTATAAATCTCAGCAAAATATTAATTATAGTGTAATAAATTTTACTATAAAATTACAATAAATAATTACGGTGATTTGATTCTAAATTGATTAAAAAAATATTTTGATAAAAATTCTAAAATATAAATAATTACGTTCATTGCGAAAAATGCTTTCAATTCAGTATAATTTTCATTATATTTATTGAAATATTTTGATATGTAGAGATGATTAAAGTGGGTGTCTCACAATGTTNATTAATTTATTTTTATTTTATATACAAATAAAAATATTAAAGTTCATATATGAATTATATTATTTTTCTTCAATTATAATATTAAAATTATAAAATAGGTCGCGCGAAGCACGCGAGATACTACCTTATGGATGCACCACGTGTCCCGCCAACCTTAATGACAAGTGATAAGCATTAGTTAAGCTAATTATTTAATATGAATATAATAAATGTTGTATAAATCTCAGCAAAATATTAATTATAGTGTAATAAATTTTACTATAAAATTACATCAAATAATTACGGTGATTTGATTCTATTTATTAAAAACTAATTTTGATAAAAAAATTTAAATGTAAATAATTACGTTCATTGTAAGAAATGATTTCAATTCAGTATAATTTTCATTATATTTATTGAAATATTTTGATATGTAGAGATGATTAAAGTGGGTGTCTCACAATGTTTTACGTTTACGTAAAAAAACATTTTAAGAAAATTATGAAATTTATACCATTAAATTAAATTCATTAAGAAAAATATATTTGAAAGAGTCATTGTATTTATTAAAAATAAAACTTCATGAAAACTACTGGGAGATAATTTTCTATAGTGTGGGAAAGAAAAATATTATATTGCGAGAAATTGAATACATATGAGATTTTGAGAGGTTTAAATAGTATTTGTACGAGTACGTATGTACACAGTGATCACGAGTGCATTTGAATAATCAAAATAAAATTAATGATTATTAAATAATACAATATAGTATTATAAACGACAAAAGAAAGTAGAAAACACATTACATTTTTCTTTAATATTTTCAATTAAATATGGATACATCAAGTATAAAATATTGATTATGACTAACTAAATATTACTTTTAGTTAAATATTTTATATGTTATCATTTAAATACTTTGAAGTTAAACCTCAAAAATTAATATTTGAAAAAGTTACAATCTATTTTATTTACAACTAAACTCTTGAACATCATTATATATAGTTGTTTAAAAAAACAAAAGGTGCAAATTTCTTATAGATATGTTTGACACATAACACATGCAACACACAATCAAAACATTTGAATAAGCTGAGTTTGGACCTAACTGTTTAATACATAAATATCACACGTTATACTTAAAAAGTTAAAAATTACATAGAATAACATTCACATCATTTTGAACTAATACTAATTGATTTGGAAGATAACGTATCATGAAATGATATAATTTGAGAACTTAATGATGATTCTTGCATTATTTGAACAAATTTTATTTTAGTTAATATGGTATTTAATCGGTCACAAAATTATTTATAAAATGTTAATCATGCATAATCAATTATCCACTTATTACTTTTAACTAAAATTGTATGTATTTTATTTTAAAACATTGAAGTTAAACCCAGAAAAAATAAATTTGAGAACAATTAATTTATTTTTATTTTATTTATAAATAAAAATATTAAAGGCCATGTAGAATTATATTATTTTTCTTCAATTATAATAATAAAATTATAAAACAGGTCGCGCGAAGCGCGGGATACTACTAGTGTATTGAAAAAAAAGGTTAAAAAAGAAAAATCACGCATTAAGCGATTGTTTATCACTGCCTCAATAAAGAATGGCATTATTAGTATTACTATTATTATTATTATTATTATTATTTTTCACTACCTCATTTAAAGATTCTCCATTCGGACATGCTTCAAATGCATGTTCAGTCAACAACCTCGGTAAGCTACCCAAACATTCAGAAGATGGCATCAAGTGTCGTGCTTCATTTTTTACCACCTTAATGCTTATTCTTGACTTTGCGTGTGCACCCTTTTTAACATGTATCGGAGCTGAACGATACAAATCAGCATTTTCGCCCCTACTATTGTCTCTTTTCTGTAAAGAGACATCCCCTGAAGGTAGAGAAGTGTCATCAGATTGCGGTTTACATGAAGAGTTGGCATCCGGATCGGATAAAAAATCATCAATGCAACCAGGACTGCAGTGTGCTACTTGTCCTAAATTCTTCACACTACAAGCTCTTTGCACTTCACAATCGAATAGTTTGTTACATTCAGGAGTTGCTTTGGCTAAATTTCCAGGATCCTCATCATTTTTATGACATTTATTCTTTTCGTGAGGAGATTCCAATGATCCGGAAGATTGTAGCTTCCTGAACATAGAAACAGTTCACATTACATCCGAAGCCAGATTTCACTAAACAGTAAGTAATATATCAGAATGCAACCCATCAGGATACCTATTCAATAAACTTTGTAATGAATTTATTCGTGGGGATGTAAATAGAAGAGGCGGCGAAGCAAGCCCAGGGAATCCTTGAGCACCAGGTTCAGCCTTGACAGGCTGTATTGGAGAAAGGTTGCTTATGTAATTGAAGACAGGAGAGTCCTGGAAAAAAAGTACAGCATGCTAAGTAATCTGCTCATAACAGATAATTTCTTAATGAAGGAGTAAATGGAAATCAGCTAACATGTTACGCCAATTTTCAGGATCTTCTGTTCAAGACAGAAAATCAGTATAACAGTGATTAAGATCTTATAATTGCAGTCATTGACAACAAAACGGTACATATTGGAAAACATGTGATCATGAAGATGACACTTAGGATTCAGCAAGAAAGCATTGCAATCTAGCACATCCTTATGGCCTATAGCGAACATAGTGATCTCATCCAATTCACAAGTACCATCCAGGCATCCTTGATCTTGTGTTTTCTCAACTTTTAGTTCATTATGAATCAAAGGAGCAATGTTAAAAATATTGTCAACAATGTGTCATCTGACTTTTCCATCCCCTCCGCTAGTTTTAAAATGTAAGGAATTTAATGACGATAGCTTGAGTAAAAAGCAGGAGAAGCTGAATAATTAGTCGCCACTAGTTAGCTTTGAAGTGAGGCAACAATCAAATGCTTAGGTAGTACCATTCATAAATACCGTCCGGCCATATTTTAAAATTGACAACAAGTTTGATCCTCTTTGGATCGAAACCATCAGCAAATACATATAGCTTAAGAAAAACAAATTATCTCTTTCTTATCCACATGAAGAATGCACCAACTAGTGTATAAACTGTACAAGAAGTCGCTGGCAATACGGATCAAACACAAGGAAGGCCTATTTCCAGTCAAACTTAAAGTTATTGACCAAAATGCGTAATTCCAGCATACTAGGCTTTAAACTAATGGCCCAAACGCACAACTCCGCATGACCGCATCAATAATTGAATTAGGATACAAAATCACACAGCTTTAAGTCGGTGTTCAGCCAATACAGGTCTACAGAAAAAAAAAACACCTCAACTACACACTAAGGTTGCACTGACGAGAATGATGAACTGCCTATAATCTTATCCGATAACAACATTACCCAATGCCTAAACGATTCCCACAAATGTCAATGTAACGATGGTTGGATGTACGTGACCTTATCAATGTGTTGATAACACGGATATGTTGGTTTTAGATGACCAATAATGTAAATTTAACAAAAAAGTTGCAGCAAACAACTGCTACTTTGCATTGCAATAAAAAGAAGAGGGCATCTTGCTTTCGCCCATCATAATAGAGAACCAAAGAATAGTGTCTACAAACTCGATAAATGGGAAAATCCACGGTTCAGATTTCAACAAACATCCAGGCATACGGGTTGATGTGATGATACCGAAAGTAATTTTGTTTTATAAATTACAAAAGAAATACCCAACAAAAAACCCCAATATCAACCCAATTCATCAGACACTACTTTGCATGCACAATGAAACCCACAACATCAATCCAATTCCTGAAAACTACTATCTCAACTTACCCCAACACACTATAACCAATGTTGATCAACCCAATAAAATGGGTAATTCCTATAGAGTAGCAAAATTAAAATGTGACACATCTAATTGTAACAAAATGTCATAAATCCAATCAATTCACCTCAAAATCAGACTGACAATAGATGCAAATTCGAAAAATGGACGAAACGGGCAGTTGGCAAAAAAAAAAAAAAAAAAAAAAAAAAAAAAAAAAAAAAAAACTCAACATCCCTACATATGTAACAAAACCCATGAATCCACCTCAAAAATCAACAAAATCAAAATCCAGAAACAAAAATGGGAAGTAGAAAGTAATAAAGGGATGATTAATTACTTGGAAAGCTGGGGAATGAGAAGAAGGGGTATTGATTAATTTGTTGGAATTGTCGGTAATTGAAAAAGTGGATGATTTAGAAAGAGGGGTATCCATAATATTGAAAAAAAAGGAAAAATCAGAAACCCTAATTGAGAAATGAGGGTTGAGAAATGAGTAGAAATACAAATAGCCTCCTCCTCCTCATCTACACAAAGTTAGTAGTAACTGACTGACTACATTACCTTTGTAGAAATTGAAAGAGATGAAACTAAGTAAAACAGTGACAAATATAATACACTGTATGTGACTGTGTGTGTGTGTGTTTGTGTCAGTGTGTGTGGTTAACTTGATTTCTTTTTTGAATTAATAAAATTGGAGGGAGTATACTCTCTCATTTGTTCTTCTAAGGTTTTGGGCTTCTGTTGTTTCCTGCCTTGGGCGTATCTTTCTTGTAGCCCAAGCTATTTCCAGTTTCTGCTTTGTACCACCAATTATCTTTGGGAGATGCTCTTATGTCCAACCCAAAATTAGTTTTAACTAGTATTTAGTACTCCGTTCAAGTTACCATAATTTTAAGGGACTTTTGGAAAAACCTACCTTTTACTCCGTATTTAGGAGTATTTGTAAAAATATTAATTTACATAATTTTTTTTTTTGTTTTCGACTACTTTTATTTTCTTTATTTTATTTTTTAAATAAACGAACAATTTATTAGTAGAACGTCATGCGGCACTTACAAAGAGGATATTCATTATCAAAAATGAATCTATTAGAAACCAAAGAAAAATAATTTTCTCGTAACCTAAGGATCTCAAACCTGATCTGACAATTCGGCTCGTCCTCATATCGCTTTCTTCATGCAGCTTTTGAAGGGAGTCTTCAATTTATTGTAAAAGGAAAAATATCTCATATTGGTCATGTAGATCGTTGACATATAACTTGTATCCATTGAAAATATTGTGCGATCAACTATCAACGAATTACTCTTAACTATATATATTAAGATTAAAACTAAACCCAGGATTAACTGGAAAACCCCAAAATAAAGGACAAAAATAAAACAATTCTCCCGAAACGAGAAACTTTTATTAACTAATTGATCGATATGCATACTATTGATTGAAAGATAAAGCTTTTTTGGGGCTTACTATCGATTGATTATCGAAGGGAGCCCCAGATTTGATGGATGGAAGCTGAGATTTTTTTTGTAGAGTTTAACTCTTCTCACTTTGTCTTGGTCAATAATTACATAGACTAAGAGTCTAAACAAATTTGTTCAATATATTTTCATTATGATGGTAAACCTATTTAAGTTTGCAAATTTTCAACCCACATATGCAAATTAATTAACCCGAGTGTTCTATTATTCTGGACTAACTACTATACAAAATCATAAATCATTGTACAAAAGTTTCACATAGCGTGATCGTCCTCTTAATAATAGATGCATATTGACCTAACTTGTAAAAGTGTTTTTAGACTTAAAACACGTTTTGTCAAACACAATATTTTTTAAAAAGTATTGTTGCCTATAAAAATAGAAGTACAAATTTGATGCTTCTACTTTTGAAAAATACCTATAAAAAATTAAGCTTTCAAAACAGAAACTCAGTTTTGAAAAGTGTGGCCAAACCTACTCTAAAAGTCATTGACTTATAGTAAAACACTGTTTCAGATGACATTTTTGGGGTTAATTAATCAGCATATGTGGGTTGACAATTTGCAAAATTAAATAGATGTACAATCCCTATATACTAAAAGACTCCCCTATATACTAAAAGAATAGGTAATCAAGGTTTTTCCCTCCAAAAAGTATCTTCTTAAGTAAGGAAGCTAATGACAATTTAAGTGCATTTACTAAATAAGAAAATTAATAATTATAATTTATTTCATTTATATTATTATTTTTGCATCAAATATATTATTTTAATCAAATTCTAAAGTATAATCTTTTAATTAACATACAAAAAAAATTTATATAAAACTATTAATTACTAAATCTTTTATTGATGCTATTTTTTGAAAATGACTTACTTATATTGCGTATAAAACAAAATTGTAAATCATTTCATGCTTTCTGACAAAAAAAAATTGAGAGAATTTACAAATTGGAATCATTAGCTTTGGGAATAAAAAAAATATTTTCTTTAAAATATATTTCAGCACATTACTCAATAATATCGAAAAATACAATAATGAGAAGGATGAACAATTAATGAGATACCATTATTAGAAAAATAATTTATTAAAAATAAAAATTATATATACCGTGCATTTATTGCACGAGTTCTAAACTAGTTATTATAAGTATACGATTAGCAACGTAAAATTAAACTAGTTATTATAAGTATACGATTAGCAACGTAAAATTAAACTAGTTATTATAAGTATACGGTTAGCAACGTAAAATTAGATGACATGTTGAATGATTTTAGTTAAGTTGCTTGCTTATTATTAATGAGCTGATTTTATTGAAATGTGTCCTATACTACCATTTGTCTATGTAATATATATCATAATTTACATAAATTATAGTACCATGTTACTAGGACTATGTCACTCCATAGGCCATGAAATGTATCAATAAAATGAAGTATGATATTTAGCGAAATATGTCGGCATTGATGTCTCAGCAACAGGATCGCCCCTCTTTAACTGGGTGACATATTGCATTTGCCATCTGACTCTAGATAAAACGACAAATAAGAAAGTGTAACCGAAATGGAAGTAATAATATTCCGTAGTACAATACTCTTATACAATCGGTGGTGTAATAACCAAATATCAAATTTGGAATATTTCTCAAGTAAATTTGTGTAATGCTGTCTAAAATAAAAGTATAAAACTACTAGGACGTAAACCCACTAATAGTTTGCAGCAAAGTAAGTAATAAAAGTACGATGGCGTAAATCACAGACATAATCGCCCATGGGTGATTGAAGTAGTCTTTACTCAATACCGCCTTCCACCGATGCCATCAAGTGTTGGCATATGCATTCAAATCTCTACAAACATCATAGTAGTAGAAATTTGATGAACATAATGAAATATGCTTGCTAATTTCATTCAATAGATTCGCGACTGCATCATTGCTTCCTATCCAATTCTCAATTATACCTTTCCGAACAAGTACTTCCACATCTTCAGGGGTATTGATCAAACTATCAAGGAAGAATATGTAGTCGATAAAGTGAGAATCGAGAAAATAATGACAATGTTCAAAAATTAGGATATTACGATATACTGCCTCAGTAGTATCTTGAATGGTAAACTTGGGGATCTCTAGCACGCCCGGCTAAATCGAATGTCCAGTAAACTCGAACTTTTGCTTGCTCTGAATTTGACCCCGACTGCACTTAGCTGGGTGGCACTTAAGGGGAAAAGGGGATATCTATTGCCAATGCTATTAGGGTTCCGCCGGTTTTTGGAAGGCAAGCAACATATCCTTAAAAAGTCTACAAAATGCTTGATGTTTGGACCCTTTTGCCTAATTTTCTCACTTGTGGTTGTATTTTCAACCTCTTTTCCGGGCATGAAACCACAACCCATGTAACTCCAAGTCAGATCGATGAAGGAAATATGAGGGTAGGCCATCCCAAATGCAATGTCATATAGGCCCTTGAGAACAAAGAAAGGGAGCTGATTTTCTTCCAAGAACAAATCGCGCTCAACTCGAGAAAATACCTCTACAATACCTTCTATAGGATGGTTTTCAAGCGAAAACCGGAAACTCGACCACATAAACAAGTCAATAATGAATGTTGCATCAAGCAAGACCATTTTGATGAAGTCATGACTAGATAGGCTTACTTCCATTTCATAGCATCTTCGAATTTCTTGTTCCCATTCTCTTATAACTCCGATATAAGACTCTAAGCCAATAGCATTGTTACCTTGTGTTAGGAACCTTTCAAGGTGCCTTAGTTTTTGCTTTTCCATAGCTTGTAGTGATGGATGTTGATGGTACATCGGACCAATTGAGACTGTCCAAGGCTGATATGATTCTTCTTTAACCTTGCGGACATACTGAGGGACCTTATAAATGCAACGAAGGGGAGACACGACCGGCAAAGACCCAAGTTCATCTCTTATTGAAGTTGCAATGTTACTGACAGGATCTTCCATGTATAATTTGTGTGTTAGTAAGCCTCCCACATTAGTAGCTATATCAATATCATTAATGAGACAGTGTACATTAGTTTGAAAAATAAAAGCAAAAAACCTCAATAACGATTTGTGCTTATCAATGTGAAGTAAAAGTTGTCGATATAACCCCACACGTAATTCGGTTATCGCCTTATCATGAGTATCACCCTTCATGACTTTACAAGACATCTACGAGCAATAAATTAGCAATGAGAACCGAGATAGAGAAGAGAAACGTACCAGAAACAGCCTTCCGAAAAGTTGTAATGATGCAGAGAGATGGGAATGGCTGAAACTTCAAAAAGAAGGCCTCCAGATTTAAAATATTGAGTGACTTTCAATATTCAACTAGTAGCTCATTATTGTCAGCTTATTTTTTGACTCTACTTGATCATCAGTCAAGGCTAACTCGTTTATGTACACATTAAAGAAGGCCGCCCAGAGTTGACTTGTACAATTTGTACATATATGATGATAAGATTATTAAGGACCACAAAAGGCAGGCAGTTGACCAGTCAGTGTTGACTTGTTGGCTTTTCTTACTATGTGAAAAGAAAGTGTACATGAATCTAGAGGTATCAACTATCAAACAACTATTTAGACATAGAAAATAAAGAAAACTAAGGCCCCTTGGTATAAAAAATGAAATGTTTTTGAAGATGGTCATGAAGATAAACGCATACCGGTTACTGCTCAAACGACAACAGAAGCAGTATCCTTGTCAAGTAAGATGTCAGGTGATGCTCTCCAGAGCAAAAATAAAGTAACCAGATCTTTGAATACATATCAAGAGGTAGGATCGCAATCAAAGTTAGTGTACAACTCCACCATAAATGCTGTTTCCCTACAAAAAGTCTAAAAGGGCTAGCATTGCACCTTCCGGCTGCTGGCAAGATGACCCTTGTCAACCCTTAAAATCAGAGAAAAAAAATGTCTCCGGCTATAGTTTCATCTTAGTTTGCATGTGACTATATATGAGAATTATGGCTATATAGTATAAATCATGGGAAGGAATGAACTCACAGATATGGTATTAAATACCGGCTTCAGCAATTTCAGCGTAATCTTCATGTCAGACTGTGGAGCCATGGAAATCTGCTCAATAGAAGATTAGTCTTATCAAGAGAAACTGCAAACTTACGACAAAACTAAGCAAAGTTGACACTAATGGGAAAATGGTTAACACACACACACAAATAAAAAAAAAAAAAAAAAGAAAAAAAAAAGGAATAAACCAATTTTGATCCTTGGAAGGCATGAACACCTTCTAATCATCAACATTAACAAGTCCACACACGTCCGAGTTCCGACATCTTTCTATTCAGATAATGAAATAATAATCCAGCTTCTGAATTTTGTACAAGGACAGCAGACAAAAGGGAGAGTATTTCCCAGCAGGGAAAAAAAGTGAACCATTCTTTCAAACAATATATTAAGGCCTTGAGGTCATCTGAACAAAAAAGATCAACCAAAATGGAGTACTCGTTTACTAAGCGGGTTCAAGAGTCACCACCACGCACAGGACAAGTTTACTCTTGCTTTAGTAAAGAGACTAATTGTTACTCACAATCACAATAGTGTCAAACAAATGTGTTTCCATTATGTAGAAAAAGAAACCGTGCAATCAAGCACTCAAGCCCTATCATGTCAACTGGTAGACATTATTTTACATTTATAAGCTTCAATACTTACATGGGAGACACAAAAAACAGAATAATAAGACAGCCACCATTAAAAAATTAACAGGCCTAGCTTGAGCAGCTTCACACTTAGACGAGGAAATAAAAAGTAACCCCACACAAGATAGACGAGTTGACATACAAACAACACCTACTACACCCTACTTAAAACCGGTAATAACTTGTAACACTGTGAGAATTAGAATGACAATCGCATAGACTACAGAAATGGCCGCCCATGGATGATTGAAGTAGTTGTGCTTCAGTATGGCGTTCCACTTATGCCATCTAGTACTAGCATATGCATTCATATCCCTGCAAATGCCCAAGTAGTAGAAATTGGGATTATCTAGGCGAGTCAGCTTGAAGGTCCTACTAAAGAGATTTGCCACTTCTTCATTATTTCCCAGCCAATTCTCAATTATCCCTTTTCGTGACAGGATTTCCACATCTTTCGGTGTGTTGATCAAACTATCCAGAAGAGCAAAGTAGTCAATGATGTAAGAATCCTTGAAACAATGACATTGCTCAAATACCATGATATTCCGGAACAAAGACTCTGTATCGTCCATCACCACAATCTTAGGAATCTCCAAAACCCCTCGAATAAATCTTATATCAAGCAAATTTTCACTTTTACTGGCCACAAATTTGACCCCAGCTTCACTTAGCTCTGTCACACTTGAAGTGAACTCCAACTTCGAGTTGTTATTAGAAAACTGACCCCTAAGAGCAGAAGGCAAGTAGCATAATCTCAAGAAATCGACCAGATGTTTAATATCGGCAGTCACTATTCTTTGTGGAACAGCATCTTGCCTACTCATGAGAAATCGATAGGTAACATCAAGGAAGGAAAGAGGCTGATTTTGGGAGGAAGAGTTAAATGCCATCTCGTAAAGACCCTTTAGAATGAAGAATGGGAGCTGGTTTTCTTCTAGTCGCAAATCCTGCGTAACCTCTAAAAGCATTCTTGGCTTGTTGAATATACGGTCGTTCTCGTCAATCGATTCTCGGGAACAACCTCTTAAGAAGAGCTCTATGATAAATACAGCATCAACCAGTAACATCTCAACAAAAAGCTCACTGGTAGGCAGGGTTATCGTCTCAACATAACATTGACGCGCAAAAGTTTCCCACCCTTTTAGAACATTAATGTACTGATGTATACTGTGAGCTGAATTACGCTGCAGGAAGGATTTCAAGTACCTCAATTTCTGATGTTGCATGCCTGACAGTCTTTCATCATTACAGTAGACTGGACCAACTGACACCACTAATGGCCTATACGCATCTTTATTTACATCGCGAAGATTTTCTGGAACTACATATATGCAACAATTAGAGGATATATTGGGTAAAGAGCCGAGCTTGTGTAAAATTGAGTTTGCCACCCTGCCTGGATCCATGAACAAACTTCTTTCTGCATATGAAATTATGTCGAACTAGTTATTAGGCTTTTGATATGAAAGTAGGCTTTCTCGTATATCAACTATGACTAACTCACATTGTACTCCCTCCGTCCCGGTCATTTGTTTAGCTTTGATTTTGGCACAATAATTAAGGAGATGGGAGGGGACTACTTGTGGTTAGTGTTACTGAATGACAAGTGGATCATGATGGTTATGGATGATCAAATCATACATAAAAAAAACACTCCTAATATAGAAAGATACACAAATGAACGAGACACCCCAAATTTGAAAAGGTAAACAAATGACCGGGATAGAGGGAGTAAGATTATAATGGCCAAAGTTTAGCAAAGTTAAAAAGGGGACAAAAACTTTGCGATAGAGGTAGTAATCAATTAACTAATCAAGTTCACATTTTTACATCTTTCTACCCATCTCAACAACAGCAAATAACAATATAATCACAGTGACTCAAAGGAGGGTTCTGCAAATGATGGGGTAAAAGTGTGCAATAACAATATAATCACATGTAAAAATAATAATCTGAGAGAGGCTATTTTGAGACGACCCATAATGAAAATTGAAGTGAGCCATTTACTTGGGTTAACCATTTTACATAATTCCATCATAATGTACTCATCTCATCAAACAAGAAAACTGACAAAATTGTTTGGCTGCCATGGTAACTCGACGAGAAAAAGGCCTACATCGGATGTATTACCTCAGTTTTTACTTATTTTTGAGCATATGTTTATTTTTTCTGAGCTTATCACCTCAAACTTTATTTGTTTTTGAGCATATGTATTTTTTTGATGAGCTTATTAAATTTTATAAGTTAGATTTTAATTTTTTTTCCGTTAAAACTCAAATTTAACTAAGTTTGAAGGTAATGTTCTTGAGTTTTATCGTAATTTTTTGAGGTTAACGTTTGAGTGAATGACTCATAAAGTTTATAGTAAAACACTTAATTTTTAAAACAAAACTCAAAATTTTTATTATAATGCTCAAAAACCATAAAACTGGTGGTAGTATGTACGGGACTTAATCCCCATTTAATTAAAACACACATCATACAAGATCATATTTGATCGAAACCATTCAAGGGAGCATCAGGCAACTGTAAAGTGAAAACTCGCTAATCCTTGGCTAATTGTTTAATAGCAAACATAGTTGTTTTGGTTTTTTCCTAATTTAACAATAAATTTAGTACAAATTAAACCTTTCAAGAGAGCATCACCGACAGATGAAATACATAAAAAAAATAAACAGAAAGAAACTGCAGAGCGAGAAATAAGAGAAGGAAAAGTTACCAAGTATAGGCGTTTAAAGCAGAAGAAGTAGAGTAGTGATGTTGAAAGTTGTACAACAATGGAGCATTTGATTAAGGGGGAATGCTGATTATATAGAGGAGCAGTGTACAAGCAAATGCTGAGAATTTCGTAGTATTAATTAATTAAGATTTAAAGAAGAGAATTTATTCGTGACTTGGCAACAACTTGAGTAAGGGACATGAAGATTCTCGAGGAACCATTTTTGGGCTGTCCTTTCACTTTGTCTAAGTAAAGAATTTAACACTTTACCCTTAAGAGTACTATTTTAATCCTCACAACTACGATCTCACAAACGGCTGAATTGGGTCGAGTTCCTGTTGTTCCTAGTTGCATAGATTTGGGTCGGGTTGAATTGAGTCATTTTGGGCTTGGTTATTATAATTTATTTGGAGATAACGGTCAGTATATATTCAGGTCGGGTTATTCTGGATTTCGGGTACGGGTCTAGTTCAGATTGGGCTACTCTGATCGGGTCAGTTTTGTGCTATTTCACGCTCAAAAAAAGAAAAAAGGAAAAAAGGGAAGAAAAGGTGACTTGAATGAAAAGAAATTAAAGAGGAAAGAAATGAGAGATTTGGAGGGAATATACTTTATTTAAGAGTGAATTTTTATAAGTTTCACTTTATTATTTTATCCTATCTCACTCTTTTCGGTTTCCTATCTCCTATATTATACTCCCTCCGATCCAGACGAAAGGTAATATAAGCAAAAATGGAGTATTTAAGAAAAAGGTGGAAAAAGTAAGGGTAAAGAGGGAAAAAATAGGTAGGGTATGTAATTGTGGGTTGGTAAGTGACGTATGTAATGGCATTTTGTGTAAATATCAAATGGTACAAGGGTAACTTGGTAATGTTGTGGCCCAAATAAGGAATGCTACTTTTGGTTTGGATCGTTCGTTTATAGTAAGTGTTACCTTTGGTCTGGATCGGAAGGAGTATAAGTTAACATATATCGGATTTTCAACATATATGTTTGATTTTTGGAGTCATAAAAATAAAAATATAAAATTTTGAAATATAACTTATTTTAAAATATATATATATATATATATATATATA
>VHZZ01001228.1:65956-97227 GCA_009801015.1 Silene noctiflora | reverse complement strand
AAAAAAAAAATGACAAGGGTAAAATTGTAAAAGACGTATGTGAAAAAGTAAAATCCGTATGTGAAAAAGCACGACCCTTATTTAATGTTCTTTACAAGTTTAATAGTTGTGGTGACTAGTTAAGAGTACTTAGAGTGGTGGCCAAAATGTCGGGTTGGCCTGGGTTGGCCATGGCCTATCTCGATGATGGGCCATTTTTGGGGCAACTTGCGCCACAGCCCGACCTGGCTCCCACAGGCGAGTCGGTCACGAATAGAGTTGGCAATCCGTGCCTTGGGCTGGCGGGCGGCACGGTGCTGCACGACACGGCATGACCCGGTGATAATTTCAAGGAAGCACGGGCACGGCACAGTCGTGCTTGTTACGGGCTCCGATGCGAAAATCCCCAAAATTCCGTGCCCAAGCACGGCACGGTCCAGGCACGGCGGGTCTGACACGGCACGACCCGAGTAATGACACGCTAATGACTGCAAGTCTCTGGAACTAGCCGTTTATTGCAGTTGTTTATGTCCGTTGGAGTTTGAACTGTTGGAGCAAGCTACTAAGCTAGCTCTTAATGGCTGTTAAAGTGGATTTTATTTATTTATTTATTTATTTTAATAATTTACAAACTCTATAAATATCTCCTTAATTCAATTCTTTTCTTCATAATTAAATCAATATTCATCATTTATTAAACAAAAAGTACCAAAAATTAGAAAACAAGTTAAAAAAAAATTAACTCAAAGCACATGGGTCGGCCCACATGCAAGGCACGAAAAGCCCATGGGCCAAGCACGACCCGAGCACGAAAATGGGCGTGCCTTGAGCGGGCCGCGGCAGGGGTTGGAGTCAGCGAGTCTGGCACGGCACGGCCAAGAAGCCCAATATCCGTGCCTGGGCCGGGCCAAATTTGGGGGAAAGCACGATGGGCTGGCAAGCGGGCCGGCCTAGCACGGGCTATTGTCAACTCTAGTCACGAATTCCATGCTGAAAAGGAAACGAAATATAAATAAAAAACTTGGTCGAGTTCGACCCAACCTCCCCAATGGACCATTTTAGGGTGGAGTGATTTGGGCCAGCTTAGCTCGATGGCCGGCTCTATTTGTGGTATTGTTTTATGTCTTCATCAATTGCAAGTCCAAGCATTTGTTTCCCTTGTTGATATCGGCTAGTATACGGATTAACTCATAAACATTAGTGCTGATGACTTAAAGTATGAATCTCGTTAACATTATATTACCCTTCCAACCTCCTTTACACGAAAAAGAAAAATTAAATAATCGGACCTAACGAGATTTTGAGATCTATTGATTTTGAATGCAAGAGTATTCTTATAAATATTCGACTATAAATATTATTTTTCATTCAATAAGGTACTCCACCTTAAAACAAGCTAATTATTAGGAGCTCAACATGAAATTTAGAGGAAGGCCCTTAAGATTTGGTGCACGTCCTTGTATATTTTCCTTCAAAAGTATTTTTATTAATCTTTCTAACTAGTGAGCCTTTTCTTTCATTTTGAGCAACATTTTGACTTTTTAGTAGTACATTTAACAATCATTGATGATGGAGAGGAAAAGTGTCACAATTCCTTAGACGCTATAAAACTGACTCAACTTAAATAATCCAATCTAAATCCGAATAGAGGATTTGAATATGACTAAAAACTCAAATCGCTTCAACCCTATTGAGCCTGATTTGAATTTTGTTATCATATACTGACTAATTCAAAATAATCCAAACTACCTGAACATTTTAAAATCCCGAAATAACTCAACTTAACCTAACCAGAGTGAGTCGTTTGTCAAGACTAATTAGGAGCATAAGATGAGTTACGATACTTCCCACATTGATTCACTAGAAGAATCCAATTATGTACTCGGTAACAAGATCGCTTCAATTAAAACGATTTTATTCTATAATTTGCAAAGATTGTACAAATTCAAGCATAAATTCTTTGATACATAGAAAAATGAAGAGATGATTGAAGGTGAAGAACGACATTGCATGCAGAAATGCATGTGAAAGTTTTGGTATGGTGTGATGGGCCATGTGGATGGGCCCAAAGTGGGTTATTTGGTCTTGGGAATAGTGAGGTAAAAAAAGAGAAGTATAGCAGTAAAAGTTGTTGCTCTCAGTCTCCTATTTTGGCCTGCTTCTCTGCCAGCTTACTGCCAACTATGATCTTATTGCAGCAACCCCACCTTCAAAACAAAACAAAAATAAAATAAAAAATTAATCTACTCCTTTGATAACTAAATTAATTCAATTATTGGTAATTAAAGTGTTTGGGGTTAAAATGTTCATATGTCTATATTACAAAATATAATATACATATATTGATATATACGTAAATTTAGACTTTGTGCAGTTGTGCTATTTGTGGTCGAGAATAAGATATAAGGGTTGACTTAGTTAATAGTAAGGAGTCGCATTTGATACTCAACCCACCAAAATAGTCAAAAGATTATCAACATTTACTACCGAACAATCCGTAAACATTAGATTTTCATAAGTATAAAACACAATATAAAACTTTTCTACCGAAAATTTCATTTTTATCTCCAATTCTGAATCCTGATACAGTATATTCCAATTCCAATAAACCCTAAAAATTAATATTTAGGAATTAGATTTTCTTCTTTAAGAGTTTAGGTGATAAGTACTCCATGGTTTATCGCATGACTATTTAATTAGTTTTTGTGTAAATGAGGGCATTTTCTGTTACTAATAATGTAACACTCCACGTAATTGAAGAGGTTCACTGATAAGCTTAAATGACTAGTGCTTAAAGGGATTGAAAGTAYTACTCATATCAACAAAGTGCACTTTCTTTTTTGGTCATCCATGCAAAAGAACTCTAAAGTTAAGCGTGCTTGACTGAGAATAGTCTTAGGATGGATGACCTCCTAGGAAGGTTACCGGGATGCGCATGAGTGGGGACAAAAATGCGCTGGAAAGGACCCGTGTTGATCTGTGGGTCATGTACACAGTCTGGGGAGCTATCATGAGTAACTGCTCCCGACCCAAGGTTTGGGCCGGGGTGTTACAAATAATGTATAATCCTCTTGTTAAAGGTGCTTTTATGAAGAAAGTTCGTCAAAGTACTTGCTCCATTTTGTAGATAAGGATCGAACTCCCAACCTTATAACTAACGGAAAAAATGAGTAATTACCACACAAATTCACTGGACTATCTTGACACACAGAATGTCTTGCTTGTAATGATCTCTCTCTCTCACTTGCTCTTCCACGTGATCGTTGTGAGAGGTTATAAGTTTGTGACGAAATAATACCGTGACACCGTTTGTGCTTTACACATTGGTAAAACATTGAATGGAAAGAAGGTCAATAGTTGTTGGCAAGTGACTAGATGTGATACTAATCAACTTTTTTAAGGTTGTCTACCCGTGAAGATTGGTTGATAATTTGTGTTATTCTTGAAGTGTGCATGCATGAATTCAACTCAATATGTGCCCATACTTGTAGTAATCAACTTTTGCTTTGAAATAATGAATATATCTTTATTATATTCTCTTGTTTAATTCTTCCTAAAATAAACTAATTTTTAATACTTTTTGTTGCGCCTAAAGTGAAATGTTTGCAGTCAAAGCAACACCATTTTCAGGCATCGGTGGTCAAAGTACAGTAACTTAATTGTCTTCATTAGCAATAATCTTAATTTTTCATAAAGTAATATTAATATTATACTCTAATGTGATATTGTTAAATATTAAGCACTCTAATTATATGTTAAGAGGTTGATTGACTTTGGTTAAGAGATTCCGATTCCACTATGAAAATGGATTATATAGTTAAAAGTTAGTGGAATAAAATTTCGTTATGTACTCCATTCACAATCGAAATTTTAAATTGTTTATATTAAAATAACGGGGTATTAAATTTATTCATAAATTTTGTTGTACAACATAGTTAAGAAGATGTAATAATAAGAAGAAATTTGAAACTACACCACATGAATTCGTTGTAAAAGTCATGTGATAATCCAGCCTTGGCCAAAACTCGGATAATCGTAAAAAATGGTTTAGTACTTGTTATTCGAGGCTGAAATTGAATATGGTAACTTCTGAATGAAGCGACCCTGACAAGTAGTAAAAAACCCGAGAGAAAACGGATCGTGGTCTGGTATAACCTCCAAAACGGCTTAAATTGAAGTTTATAATATACATTTTTCGGAGATTTCGGGATCTTGGGACATAAATGTTCGGAAATCAAACGGAGGGCTCCTCGGATCAGATAAAGACGCCGCACAAATTTTGAGAAACAACTAAGGACATTGGAAAGCGCATATATGCGATAAACCAGCATCGGTCGAAAATTGGATAATCGTGAAAAATAAATTAATACTTGTTATTTGGGGGTAATCTCGAATAGGGTAACTCCTGAAACGACCACAGAAAAGGGTTATAAAAATCGGGAGAAAAAGATATGTGACCCCGTTTGGCCTCCCGAATGGCTCAAATTGAAGTGAATACACGTTTTCCGAATTCCGTGATCCTAGAGAAAAAATGTTAAAAAATTGCACACACGGTTCATCGGGTCTTATGAAGCGGCCACACAAAATTTGAGCAGCAACTAAGGAGATTTGACGGTGCGTGTATGCAATAAACCAGGCTCGAGCGAAAATTGGATAATCATGAAAATGCATTAATACTTCTTATTTGAGATGAAATCGGGCAGGTAACTCCTGAAACGGCTTCGGACACGTGGTAAAAAAAATGGGAGAAAAAGAAATGTGACCTTGTTCGACCTCTTAAACGGCTCAAATTGAAGACTATAATATACGGTTTTCGTGATTCCAAGGTCTCGAATAAAAAATGTCTGTAAATCGTTAGGATGGTTTCTCGAGCCAACTAAAACGGTCATACAAATTTTGAGGAGCAACGAAGAACATTTGATGGTGCTGAAATGCGATAAACCAGCATCGGCTAAAATTCAGATATTCGTGAAAAATTGACTAATACTTGTTCTTTGGGGGGGAACTTAAATTGGGTAATTCCTGAAGAGACCACAGACACGTGAAAAAGAAACGTGTTCTGCTACGACTTCCCGAACGGCTCAAATTAAAGGGTATAATACACGATTTACAGAGATTACGAGGGCCCGACACACAAATGTCAGGAAATGGAACGCAAGATTCCTCGGGTCAGATAAAGAGGTCACACAAATTTTGAGGAACAACGATGGTTATTTGAGGGAGCTGGTATGTGAAAACCCAACCTTTGCCGAAAATCGGATAATCGTGTAAAAACGATGTATACTTTGCTTTTTAGGCAAGAAATCGGATAAAGTACCTCCTGAAACAACCTTGGGCACATGACTAAATAACCAGGAGAAAAAGAAACGTGGCAAGGTACGACCTGTCCAACGGCTCAAATTAAAGTGAATACACGGTTTTCGGGATTTTAGGGACTCGGAGCAAAAATGCATATAAATTGCACGAAGGGTTCCATGGGTTAGTTAAAGCGGCCACACAAAATATGAGGAGCAACTGAGGACATTTGAAGGTGCTTGTATGCGATAAACAAGCATCGGACGAAAATCGAATAATCGTGAAAATTGCATTAATACTCTTGTTGTTTTTTGCTAAAATAGAGTAGGGTAACTCCTGAAGCGACCTCGGACACGTGGTAGAAAAATCAGGAGAAAAAGAAACGTGACCAGATTCGACCTCCTAAACGACTCAAACTGAATAGTATAATGCACGATTTTCGGGATTTAAGGGTCTCGGATAAAAAATGTTCGAAAATCATTTGGATGGTTCCTTGGGCCACGAAACGAGACCATACAAATTTTGCGGAGCAACGAAAAACATTTGAACACCAGCCTGGGCCAAAAATCACATAATCGTGAAAAATGGATTAATACTTGTTCTTTGGGGTTGAATCTAATTGGGTAACTCCTGAAAAGACCCCGGACACGTGGTAGAAGAACCAAGAGAAAAAGAAACGTGGTCTGATACGACCTCCCGAACGGCTCAAATTGAAGTATATAATACTCGATTTCCGGAGATTCTGGGTCTCGGACAAAAAAATGTTCGGAAATTGAATGGAGGATTCCTTGGGCTTGATTATGAGGACACACAAATTTTGAGGAGCAACGATGATTATTTGAGTGCGCCGGTATGCAATAAATCTGCCTCGTCGAAAATCGGATAATCGGGTAAAAGCGATGTATACTTGTTTTTTTGGGCATGAAGTTGGATAAGTTACCTCCTGAACCGACCCCGGACACGCAATAAGAAAAAACGGGAGAAAGAGAAATGTGGCAAGGTACTACCTCCCAGACGGACTCAAATTAAAGTGAATAAACGATTTTTCGGGATTTTCGGGATCCCAGGGCAAAATTGCTCATAAATTGCACGGAAGGTTCCTTGGGTCAATTAAAGCGGTCACACATATTTTGAGGAGCAATTGAGGACATTTGAAGGTGCGTGTATGCAATAAACGTGTCTATGTCGAACGTGAAAATGGATTAATAATTGTTATCAATTTGGGGCTGAAATTGAATAGGGTAACTCCTGAAACGACCCCAAACACGTGGTATAAAAACGGGAGAAAAATAAATGTGACCCAGTTCAACCTCCCGAACTGATCAAATTAAAAGTGTATACATACGGAGATTTTGGGGTCTTGGAACAATATGCCTGGAAATTGAACGGAGTGTTCGTCGGGTCAGGTACAAAGGCCACACAATTTTTGAGGAGCAACGATGGTTATTTAAGGGCGCCCGAATACGATAAACCAACATCATGATTATTCGACTTTGTTCGTAGTTACTTCTTTAAATAATCATATCATTCAAGCTATAAAACATCAAACTATACTTGTTACGTATGGGTTGTTTGGTTGATGCGGAAAGTGTAAATTCATGTGAAGTAGAAAATCATCGGAAATAAACTTCCTTTCCTAATTCATGGGAATTTTTAGAAAGTGTTTGGTTACCTATATGACAAGTTATTTCATGGCAAGTTCAAATTACTAAAGAGGTGTTTCTTAGTAATTTCCCACATATGTGGGAAGTTGATTTAATGGGAAGTTTCACTCTTCCCATTTTTGAAAAATAAAGACAACCAAACAACTGAAGTATCATTTTTGTAATTCATAAAAATTTCTATGATCACATGATTTTACAAAGGCAGTCAAACAACTCCGTAGTATTAATTTCATAGGTAATTGTTGACATAGGTTTCATTCATTCATTTAGAAGGTCAATTAGAGTGATAAACCATATCAATCGTGAATATTAATTAACCATAATTTTAAGTTTTAACCAAAACCAAACTAAGGAGGGGCAATTGTTTTAAGAACATGGGTATGAAAATCATTCTCCTAAAATTTCACATATAGATAGATAAGGTTTGAATTATTTGTTTTGTAGACTAGTTAAATGTGAGGGACCTAGAAAAATTGAATGTATGGTTTAATTACGTTGAAATGTATGTGCCATTTCAATTTTAAAGTCGTATAGTGGTGAATATATGTAGTGTTGTGATATTTATCGTGTTATAATAACGCAATGGTAAATACATAAATTATTTATTCTTTTGATTGATTTATTACATACTTAGATTATATTTAAAATACAAATTCTCATTCAAGACGAGCATATCAGTCACAAACTACAGACGGGTCGAGTAATACCAAGTAGTTAGAAAGACAAAAGCAGAATGCAACTCCTAGACATTCTGCTATTGTCTTATCTACCCACTTGGGTCTTACTTGAGCCGTTATTAACTTGTGACGAATATGTTCGTCTTCAATGAGACTTGCTTTATTTAAAATGGTTATACAATTTGCTTTATATCATCATATTTAAAAGCTCAATGACTTTTTATTTGTCACATTTAAAAGTGTTGCATTTTTTCGGAAACTCTATGTTATTTTCTCTCTCTATCATGATTTACTAAATAAACGAGTTATTCACATCGAACCCGACTCGTACAAATTCCGTGTCATGTCAATAGCAAACCAGTGCATTATTCAATCTTAATATCTTAATCATAGCCAGCATATCGAATTTGTGTCATGTTATCATATCAGATCACTAGTTACCACCTCTAAGTAATACAACCAAGACCAGCACAAGAAAAATAAAAGACGGAAGTCTTGAACCAATTAACCCTTACCCACATCACAACTCCATAAATTCAAAATCAAAATGCAAAAGCCATAACCATCATATCAAATTCGTGTCATGTTATCGGATCAGGTTATAGATTACCACCAATTAATAGATCATACCACCAATTGTAATACTGGTAGCTTAGAATTCGAGCTCTGTACCAAAATTTTCGAGTTTTCTTTTAAAGAATTTGAGCTATACTGTAAAGTTTCTGAACTCACACATTTCAACATAAAAAAAATAAACTTTTAAAAAGCTTAAAAAACTACATATAAACTCGGATAAATGTATAGCGGTTGTACAATACTTATTATACAACTGAAGGTATAATAGTATTTACCAATTACCAGCTCCAACTAATACAACCGAGAGTCCGAGGCCGAGACCAACCTAGAGGAAACAAAGACCGGACTAATTAACACCCCTACCCATCATAATTCATAACTCCATAAATTCAAAATCAAAATGAAAAACCAATAACCAAACACAAAGAAAACAAGTTGTCCGACAAAGAAAGCAATCAAAATTTAGACAACATTTTTCCAATATCATCATCCATCATTCATCAAATGCTTGTGGACGGATATAACAACAATAACAAAATGATTTCACTTGTTACACAGTAAACGTAGGACCCACCTCACTAAATCTGTGCCCCCTCATCACATTTCTTCTTCTCTCTCTATTTTCTCTCTCTTCTCTTACTCTCTTTCTCACTTCACTCCACTCTCTTGAGTCTTGACTCTTATTCACTCTCTTTCTCTCTCTCTCTAAACCATCAAATAATATTATTTCAGATCTGAGTGTGAAAAAGTTTTAATCTTTCATCATATTATCATCTGGGTATAATCTTCTTCTCATTTTTACTTACTACATTGTTGATTTTTTGGATAAAGTTTGTATTTTTTGTAAGATTAGTGTGGTTTATGTGCTTTATTGAAGTAGGTTTTTGCTTAAATTTTGTGGGTTGTTCTTGTTTTTTCAGTTGATTGAGTGATTAGTGTTTTCTTTGTGGTAATTTTTTGGTGGTTTGATCTTTGTTTTTGCAAGATTAGTGTGATTTTTATGTTTTTATGAAGTGGGTTTTTGCTTAATTTTTGTGGGTTGTTCTTGTTTTTTGAATTGATTGAGTAATTAGTGTTTGTTTGAGGTAATTTTTTGGTGGTTTGATCTTTGTTTTTGTGAAATTAGTGTGGTTTTTGTGTTTTGTTGAAGTGGGGTTTTGCTTAATTTTTGTGGGTTGTCCTTAAATTTTCAATTGATTGTGTGATTAGTGTTTGTTTGAAGTGTTTCTTTTATTGCTTGATTTGGGGTTTAATGAGATTTTGAGATTTTTTGGTGGTTTAATCTTTGGTTTTTGTAAGATTAGTGTAGTTTATTTGTTTTGTTGAGGTGGGTTTTTGCTTAATTTTTGTGGGTTGTTCTTGTTTTTTCATTTGATTGAATGATTAGTGTTTGTTTAAGGTGTTTCTATTCTTGGTTGATTTGGGGTTTAATGAGATTTTGTGTTTATTTGAATTGGGTTTAAGCTTAATTTTTGTGGTTAGTGTTGTTTTTTTAGTTGATTGAATAATTAGTGTTTTGGGGTTTAATGGGATTTTAGCTGATTAATGAAATGAAAACATGTACAAATAGTTTAGGTACCCTTTTTGTGATTATTTTTGGTGGATTAACTAAAGATCTTGATCTGTACTATATGTACTGCTAGTAGAATTAGTCTTGGAAAGTTGATTAATAATTAGTGCTAAGCTAGCAGGATTAGTCTTTGAAAGTTGATTACGGGTCCGTAATTTTTTTTTTTTATTATATACAATATATTATGGTAGGTATAATTATTCTTATCTTTAAAGTAGAGTGCAAGATGTATGATGTTGATGTTTATTCTAGTGATTACTGAATGATGCCTAAAAATCTAAAATTGGGGCCTTAATGGACTTGATGAGCTACACCTAATTTAGCACATTAATGAGTTAATGACCTACCCATTATATTGTAATATCAAAAGTTAAACTTTATCTTATCTATTACATTTCGCGTAATTGTTTTTGTTGTATGTTTGTGTGGGTCTATTATACACTTCACCTTGGTATTAGTTATACTTGTGTTTTTGTTTGTCCAACTTTTTATTTCATGCCCTACCATTGATAATTGCAATTGATTATTGCTCCAGCCGACAGTGAGGCTTTGCTTATAGATAACTGATAGCTGATTATGATGGTTTGCTTGTTGATATCCATATTGGGATTGAATATTCTGTGATTGGGTTTCTTGCAAGCGGGGAAGTTTTTAACCTTTGTCCTAATTCAGGTCTTGAATAGGCTTCATTGCCGATGGCGGTTACCGATGTAGAAAATCCTCTTCTAGGTGAAAGTACTTGCGGGACTCTGCTGCAGAAGCTACAGGTAGCTGTTGAGTAAATTTGGTTCAGAACTTTTTTGGTAATTATGTTTTGGAAGCCGCTGATTGATTTTGTTGGATTGTGTAGCAAATATGGGATGAAGTGGGTGAAAGCGACGAGGATAGAGACAAGATGCTTCTTCAAATCGAGCAAGAATGTTTGGATGTCTACAAAAGAAAGGTCGATCTGGCTGTCAAATCCAGAGCTCAACTTCTCCAGACCTTGGCCGATGCCAATGTTGAACTATATGCTGTTCTTTCTGCTCTCGGGGAAAAAACTGTTCTTGGGAAGGTTTGTCTACCCATACTGAAACTTACTACCACCTCCATCCGACTTATATCAATCCCATTTGACTTTGTTGGTCAATTAGTCAATCGATGTCAACTTTGACCATCATCTTCACTGAACAAGTAGAGATAAAATTTAAACTTTCTCGCGCCTGATTCATCAAAACAACTATTTTGATGTCATCATTTTCAAAAAAAGCTTGTTACTATTAGAAAGTCTATGAAAGATTATATTATTTGACCACAAAAGTTAAATAAGTACAATATAAATGTGGTGGAGAGAGTAGTACCTAAAGATGACAGAGTCGAGTATATTTCACATAGATATTTGACTCAATATTCTAAGCAGCTATATATATTGCTTTTATTTGCAGCCTGAGAAGACTTCTGGAACGATTAAAGAACAGCTTGCAGCTGTAGCGCCCACATTGGAAAAGTTGTGCAAACAGAAGGAAGAGAGACTGAGAGAATTTTCTGACGTACAGGCTCAAATTCAGAAAATCTGTGGAGAAATTGCTGGTAAGGTCAATTTGAATGAGCAGCCTCCTGTGGTCGATGAATCCGATCTTTCTTTGAAGAAGTTGGAGGAATATCATGCTCAACTTCAAGAACTTCAGAAAGAAAAGGTATAATGCCATTTCGGTGATTTAATTGTTTTTCATGCTCCCATTCATGAAAATTTCACCCTTGAAATTTACTTTATTTGACAGAGTGAAAGGTTACATAATGTCCTGGAATTTGTGAGTACGGTGCATGATCTTTGCTCTGTTCTTGGTATGGACTTCTACAGCACCGTGACTGAAGTTCATCCAAGCTTGAATGACTCCAATGGTGTGCAGTCAAAAAGCATTAGCAATGAAACTTTGTCTAAGCTTGCCGAGACTGTTATTGCTCTCGAAGAAGACAAAAAGCAGAGGCTTCAAAAGGTATAACATCCAATGCTTCAATGTCAATTCATCATTTTAGCATAATATGTTTTTTGTCGGTTTCGTTTCTTACCACAACCAGTCTCCTCAAAGACCATCTCATATTAATATAATATGAGGCTAATCCATTGAAGTATTATTCATTTACTCATTAATCCGTGTAACTATATCTCATTTACTCCATAGACTCGAAGAATATCTACGCCAATTTTTTTATACGTCAGTTTTTTGATAAAATACTCACGACTCACAAGTGATCTCAAGGGTTTAGATGAAAGTGTATTCGTTTTTTTCCGAAACATTGAATGATAAATTAAAGAAGGTGTAACTTGTGATGTATCTTTGTTGATGTACAGTTATTTCTTTTCAAGTATAATGTGTTATTGTTGTGTTACAGCTGCAAGAGTTAGCTGGACAGTTAATCGATCTTTGGAATCTGATGGATGCTCCCGAAGATGAGCGACAACTGTTTGATCATGTTACATGTAACATATCAGCCTCCGTGGATGAGGTGACGGTTCCCGGGGCTCTTGCTTTGGACTTGATTGAGCAGGTACCTACCGTTCACTCCACCTTTTTGATTTCATGAACTAAATGATACGTGATGCTGACTTATCATTCTTGAACCCTTGATGCTAAGGCTGAGGTGGAAGTTGAGAGGCTTGATCACCTCAAGTTTAGTAAGATGAAGGAGATTGCCTTTAAGAAACAGGGTGAACTTGAGGAGATATATGCTCACGCACATATAGAAATCGATACAGAGGCAGAACGGGAAAAGATATTGGAAATCATTGATTCTGGAAATGTAGAACCTTCAGATTTGATTGCTGATATGGATAGCCGGATCTTGAAGGCAAAGGAAGAGGCTCTGAGCCGAAAAAATATACTTGACAGGGTTGAGAAGTGGATGTCAGCTTGTGAAGAAGAGAGTTGGCTTGAAGACTATATGCGGGTATTTTTGCTAATTCTGTGGTATTTGCATTCCAGGCAAAAAACTCGATATTTATATTCACTTTTTAAAATTTTGACAATAACTTGTGCAAGCCAACCTGCGAAACACGTGTATTTATCTGTGTAGTTTTTAGTCCTGCTCCCATCTAGCACCCATAGAGTTGGTGTCTCACAAGTAGCAATCTTCATCGTCAATTCCGTGCACTGGCTGTTATAACATCAGCTAGTTGTGCATTTGCATTGGCTACCCAAAAAAATTCTTTTTTTTTGTTCAAAGGAGTTTTTTGAGTAGTGAATGATTTCAGCCATCATAAATGGTAGACTCTCATTTATGTTAATTTTCTTTCTTTTTCCCTAATACAGGATGACAACCGATACAATGCCAGTAGGGGAGCTCACCTGAATCTTAAGAGGGCAGAGAAGGCCAGAATTATGGTGAACAAAATCCCAGGTTTGTATATATTTGATGAATTAATTCTACTCCTTCAGTTTGGGTTGATAAGTCCCATTTATCTTTTTCCGTAAGAGAGCCACACTTATTGACCAGAACGAAGAACATACTACATTTGCTGAGCTGCAAGTGGTTGCTCCTAAATCTGGTTTCGTAGGTCATGCAGTTAATTGAATAACTGTCATTTGTCTCCATGCAGCTATGGTTGAGACTTTAGTTGCCAAAACTCGTGCATGGGAGGAGGAACGAGGCGTAACATTCACTTATGACGGAGTTCCCTTGCTTGCTATGTTGGATGAATATGCCATGCTCAGGAATGAAAGGGAGGAAGAGAAGCATAGAATGAGGGTAAGTTGAACAAGCTAAGCCTACCGTATATCCTTCTGACTTATTCGAAGTGACAAGTTTACCTATTAGATAAAACATGATTACTCCGTACCATTTGGGTTATGAGTGCAGTTATTTGCATTGGGAGATCGGTTCAATTTGCCTGGTCTACTTCCTGGTTTCCTAAATGCCTACATTTGGATGCAGTCAGAGTTTGACACCGTCAAATGCCTGTTTGTGGGCTAACCGACTGTTCTAACTGCGACTATATCTTCGTCGTTGTTGCATGTCCACCTCAATGCTTGCTATAATAATGTCTCCATTTTGGAACCTGCAGGACCATAAGAAGTACCAAGACCAGATGGGCGGTGACCAGGAAAGTGTTTTCGGTTCAAGACCAAGCCCTGCCAGACCTGGTAGTGCAGCAAAGAAAGTCGGACCCCGTGCAAATGGAGGCTCCAATGGGACTCCTCCCAATCGACGCCTGTCTCTAAACACCCAAAACGGGAGCCGGTCTATGAAAGAGGGTCGAAAATCAGAGCCAAGGCCATCGGCTCCTGTCAATTATGTTTCCATATCAAAAGACGATGATGTCTCACATATCTCTACCTCAGATACCACCAACCCTGCTTCTCCGTGATAGTCGGGACTGGAAGACAAATTTGTAGGTTTGTTATGGTAGAATAGCTTTAGTTTGGTGTTGAAGAATGGAAACTGAGTACTGTTAGATGTAATGGGAAGGAACGAAGTATACACTGAGAAGTGAGAACTTTCTGTGTTATAGTATTGTATTAAGTACCTTACTAATTCATGTTCCGGTATTTCTTCTACTCTTCGTGTATGGTCGAATCAACAGTTGTAAACCAATGCCGCCCCTGAATCTGAGTTCTGAAGCCTCGGTTTTACGTTCATCTCATAAACAACACCCCAGGAATCCGAGGGGAAGTAGATAATTCATAATTGTTTATTGGTGGATGTAGTATGAATTTAACAAATAACAATCCACTTCCGTCTCACTATCCATGGCGGGTATAATGTTTGGCATCCTTAATTGTGATACATTCCCTGCCGCCAGTACAGCTATATCCATATTCCATACCGATAATCTTGTCACGTGAAAGTTGGCTAAAGCGATATTCTTGTCACACGACTTTGTAAATGTTTTTGATAGCAATATTCTGGCTGCATTTGTAGCCCAAGGATCTAGATCAAAACATGGTAACCTAATCCACGACTCTGCCTGGAGACGAAGCATAATAGTATGATCGAGATAACAACACATACAGAGAGAAGGCAACAACGAAGAAAATACTCATGTTATTTGTGATTGTTTCTCTGTTCACTTCACAGCTAGCCAGAAGAAAGGCAAACTAACATGAATAAACGGATTGCTATGGTACATGTTATGGAGTACAACATATAGGACGGGGATAGACTAATTTTTACATGAAAAGACCGAAATTGAAAATGTTTTGAAAGTTGTACTTTGTTGAGAACTGAAGATCCTCAACAAACACTACGTCGCTACAGACGGTGATGGCCGAGTTAGCGTAAACGACCTTGGCGTCCTGAAGCTGAAAGCCATGGATCAGTGGCAGTGGGAATCCTTGCATCAGAAGCAGGTTCAGTTGTGGCAACAAGCCATCTTTAAGGACTTCTGAAATCATCGGCTGTAGCGAAAGCATGTACACAGATTTACATAAATGAATACTATAAATAACAGAAAATCGCTATGACTTGTGATATGAATAGATCTCACAAAACAGACCCACCTTAGGACTTGATCTGGACTCTGGAGTGATCCAATCAAGACCCTAATTGACCTGATACTGACCCGTATGACTCAACCAGTAACTACATGATCGCAAATGAGCCAACCCGACCCGACCTGTAAACAACACAATTATAGTACAGCTAGAACATGACAGACACGTCATCTCGAGGTTTGACAAAATATTGTAAGCCAAGCAGTTGAGCAGTAATGCATCAGACAATAAATCCGTGTTTAGGCTGAGAATAGGTAAAGGGAATGAGGTAACATCCGTAACAAAGATCAAATGACGGAAAAAACTATTTCAGTACCCCTCTACTTCCCCCGTTTTGTAAAACATCCTACAACAGTACAAATGACACAAAGAAGAACGTCAAATAGAATCAGATTCTGCAATTCTGCAACACAAATGCTATTTAATGAACGGCATACCTCAATTACATCAATTTGCAGGTTACCAATTTTACTCCACTTAGCTGATAAGCTAAATTCATTCAGATCGATTCCACCAGTAAGGTTATTCCCTGAGATTGTAGCAAATCCTGAAGCACTAAAAACCTGCATTAATAAACAGCACCTAGCTTATTAATGTGATTCATGAGGACTTTGTTCTAATATCAAATGGAAGAAATCACGGATACAACGCGATCAGAAAATACATCATACTTGGTAAATAAATACTCATATTTTGACAACACTAGAGATTTGAGGAGTAAATCATTCACGTGGTTAAGTCAACAACAATCCCAAAATGATCCAAGATCAACTAACATAAATCATCCTTTGAAATGTTTTTGAAATCGTTAAATACAGGTTACATAAATAAAATAAGACGAAAAATAGGAAATTTGTCGACTGCTCCCCCGCCAGAGGCTATACTAATCCAACTCAAAAGATAAAATAAAAATGTAGCTAGCAGTGAACAAGAATGGGATAACTTTATGTACTCGTTAGAGGGAGTGAAAGATTTAAAGATGATCGGAGGTACAATGTGAACCACACAAACTTACCAAGGAAACACACGCTACTGGTATAACTTCACCATCATTCAGAACATTTATGGTTACATCTCCAGAGACAGCTGCTTCCACTTTACCATCAGAAACGCGTACACTTGGAGGAGAGGAACTCAAAATGTCCAAGATCATTTTGTCATTAGGATACTGCTTATAGAGTTGAGGGGCCACTTCTATCCATTTGGTAGTATTCAAAAGAGACTGATCCGGTATTTTGTCAACTCTCCACTTCATTAGTCCTGCCTAACTACACAAGGAACTGATTAACTTTCACATTTTCCCACACTGTACGGCAATGTAGTCGAGAAATTTTTTTCCGAAATGTTAGCTGCGTATATTGATGGTGTAAGCTAAAAACCAGTACTGTCAAAACTCAAAAGCCTAGAATATAAAATCTCCAGTTATGCAGTGTTTATTCACAAAAACTTATGTGAGACGGTCTTGCACGTGAGACCATACCAATAATTCTATTCTAAATGAGAAAATCATAAGAATGTGGGTTGGCCTCACAAAATTTGTAGTGAAAATCGGGTTAAATGATTGTTACTAAATAATAGAAAAAAGATAGCCAGTTTATAGTCATTTTTCTTTATTCAATCGTAATTATATCATCACACATTAACGTTATTTTTTTCATTTGTTTAGCTGATCAAAGCTAATGAGAATATGAGATTGATATGAACATATCTTACTAACGACAGTATTATTGAGTCTATGATGACACGTGAATTTTATGGTGCTCAAATCCTGTACACATTCGACACTCAAACATGAGTACAGACTATGGACGGACACCTGACACTTCATTTTAGGAAAAGACTTATTTTTTGTCTAGAAAGATACAGAAGTCCTGTGTAGTATACTTGTAATCGAGTCTGAGTAATATAGCAGCTGAAGACTTACATTGAAGTACACTGCTGATGCGGAGTTAAATACATCCTCATGCAATGACATTGCTATCATCTTAGGAGGGTCGTAACATGGGGTAGAAGGTTTCGATATTTGGTGCAGATTTGGAGAGCTGAGAGCTCCATGGGTTGGTACAAATAACCCATTAATCACAAAACCAATGGAAGCATCATCCAAGATAGGATCACCAACAAAAGTGACGTTAAGTTCAGAGGTATCGTCCACTTTTATTTCTTTAGGAAGTGACGCCAATAACGAACCAATCTTTGAGACCCCTTCATTGAGTTTCCCTAAAATAGCCTTTTCCACAGCATTTTCAATATGATCGCTAAAAGCATCCACCAACCTGCCAGTTAAGCATCCGTTACAAAAGCGATCAGAGGCGACTAATTGTCATAAAGGAGTATAAATTCACATATGAGACGGTCTCGTGATAATTCTGACACATATTATGATACGAGTCGGAGTTCTATTAAATAGGCTGGTCTTACATTATAAATAAAAGACCGTATCTTCGGAGACTAATTGATAAGAAGACTAATAGCTTCTTAAAAACAGTAGAAATAGCATATAATTGATAAGAAGACTAATAGCTTCTTAAAAACAGTAGAAATAGCATATCAGCTGCATTAAGCAAGAGAAGAAGCTCAACATCTACTGAGACAATGAAATCACAAAATCATACCCTTGATAAAGCCATGAAGCTCCACCTTCTACTTTTATGTCGATGTCATCTACATCGCATTCACTCTCTTCTACGGACAGCTTGAGACTTCCTTCATTATTCTTCAAATCTGTTGTCAACTCTACTTCCAAATCTTCTACCTTTTCAAAAGAAGCATACACATCAGTCTATTCATTTCTACAAGAGAGATGATTCATAGATGATTTATACATTTCAAAAGTTTGCCGAATTTCAAGAACAATTTGGTGAACTGATACAAAGTCGTTTGATTAGAGGCTAGACTTACAGACATACTTCGTAAAGTATAATTTCAATTTCACCAGGTAAAATATACATAGCCAAATAAACCAAACAAAAATCATTTCCTCACAATGCCATTTATGAAAGTATAGTCACCAAAACATATGTAAGAAACTTTTTCAACCACTAAGAGAATGATTTTCTCATTGCTTCAAAAGCAATGTTACTCAACTCTTTTGAGTCTTCCAACCCGCGCCATACTCACATTTGACACGAAACCAAGAATAAAAGTAGGTAATCCAACACTTCTCCTAGTGGAGATATAAAGGAAGGCTTGAATATTATAAGAGTATATAGAACATATTATCCGTTGTATGTTTTTGACAATTTTAACCCTTATGCCTCAAACATTCTTCCTTTCACGACGAAAACTCCAAATATTTCTTAATTAGAAAATAACTTTCTGTCTCAAAGAGAAATCCATGTACCCATACCCTTGTTTAGAACGGGATCCTTTTATCTCAAAATTTAAGATTTAGCAATCTGACCTCACCCTTGTCCGAACCCTTGCCCAAGTCTGATAACATAGGACTCGAAAGCAAAATTTTGAAGACACCAGAATTTCTAGGGTTTGCTCGAGAAAGGGAACAAACGGAATGAGGAAGAAAGTAGTAGAGGTCCTAGACTCCTAGAGGAGGGTGAAATGGGGGTAATGGGAGAACCATCACTCCTGTATGGCGTAATGCATTGCGCTAGGAGGAGGATGGTTAACTATCCCCATCGCAGTGTAATTGTTACTCTTCCTTACTCATTGCCTCCGCCCTCCTACCATCAATTTCCTCCATTTTCCTAATGCTTTGAGTTCAATTCCTTCTGTAACAATTACCTTTCCCCCAGGCAAGCCATTAGTTGGCGTGCGTAACAAAGTGAATGAATGTATCAGCAATCCTTTGCACCCTTTTTTTCTAAGGTCTTCTACCAATGTAGCCATAACACTTCCAAAACTGTCTCAAAATTATACACGTATATCACGTGGCTAACTTTAGCTACTACTCCTATAACACCCCTTACTCATGAACCAATATCAAAACCAAGTCTTTATCCACTAACCAATCGATCACCGCCAACATAGACTGTTCCTTCAATTGTACTCCATAAAGGATCTACTTACATGAACTCAAATTCCAGACACCTAAAAACATCATATTTGTGCATTTCCCCAACTTGTATTCCAAAAGATTTTATACACCCTCCGTCCCAATCATTTGTTCACCTCCTTTTATTCTTTGCAAGACCTATTTTAATCAAAGGTAAACAAATGATCGGGATTGGGGGAGTATTTCACAATTTCTATTCAACAATCTCTAATCTTTACTCAGCTATCAATCACATGCAAAATCCCATATCTTAACTACTACTCCTTCTGTCCCGGTAATTCTAAGAATTGGTCATACATGCACTCAAAATAATATAGGAAGGTAAACAAATGACCAGAACGGAGTAAGTATATCGCATATATTAAACAAACGTATGAAATGAACGGAGAGAAGGAACTACCTGAACAAAAGCCTTTCCATTATCAGAAACCTCAACCAGCCAATTCTTATAAGTATACATCCAATCCATACTCAAATTAGCAGTAGCTTTAGGAACAGTAATAGTAACACCATCATCATCAAGCTCAACATTTGATTTAGAAACATCAATATGATAAATTACAATATTAGAAAGAACAACATTAACTTTACCAACTAATATAATTTTCACAGTTTTTTCAATATCAGGAAGTTGAAGTGGTGTGATTGAAGATACAGCTTTATCAATCAAGAAATCTTTAACAAAATCCAAACCCTTTTCTGAAATTGTTACAGAAATGAATCCATGTTGCTTTGATTGTAAATGGGCACTTGAGATTATGCAAATTACTGAAATTACTGAGAAAAAGATCAATTTTTTTGTGTAATTGTTGATTGCCATGGATGTTAGGATGAAGATCTGGTGTTTAAGAAGTGTTTACAGTAGTAGTTTTAATAAAAGATGATTGCTTTTGACGGAATAATAAGATGTAACATGTCAACATGTGAGTTCAATTTTCAAGCAGTTCAACACAGTTAAGCAACACAAACTTGTTGGGAGAAAAGACTAATATTTTCAAAGTAGTGTTGTAACATTATCTACTTTAATTTTTTGGTGACGGAACCCGCAATCGTTATTAGCTTGCAAATTACGTATATTAAGTAAGCTATCTAGGACATGTTCGAAGTTTAGATCGCATACCCTCAGACCTTAAATACTTTAAGAAAATTAAATTGATCATATCAGATCCTTTCAAAAAAGCAATATAAGTTAAAGTTATCGGCTTTCAAACCATATCAGAAGCGTTGGACACGAAAAGGGAGTGACTAACCTAGTGACACATGAGCAATTTAATCTTGGTCTTTGATCTCAATGAAGTCATCACTGTTATATATTTTGTTAAATTACCTCGTTAATCCTAGTTTAAGAATTTACGTATTTCATTTAGAGTGTTTTAGTCAATAGTTTACGTTTCTACCGATTGACTTATACATTTTGAAAAAGGTATACATGAACTATTAAGTGATACTCTTTTCGTCCTAGTCAATAGTTTACACTTACTTTATTTTCCTCTCACAAAATAAAGCAACTGTAAACTAAAATCCGAGGACAAAAGTCGGTACTTTGGTGGTTGAGCTTGTTTGAACTTGTATGCTTTCATTATTGGTGGTGGTTAGCAAACCAGCAGCATATTCTTGTAGCTGCTCCAAGCGCATTTGTCTTATAGACAGGTTTTTGGTGCGTGTAACTCGTGCTTTTAACAAGTTATCCCTTGTACAGAAAATATTGAAATATAGGTTAGGAACACGAGTTGAGATCTTTTGTTCCATTTTTGTGTCTAACCATCTTTATCTTATGACACATTACACTTTGAATAATAAAAACGGTGGTAATTTACATCAAACTAATGATGTGTGATAAGGAGAAGCTAATGGGATATGAGATGAGACACAAAACGGAACATGGTCCGACACCGTGTTACCACTTACCAGTTACCACCCTGTTTTAAAACCTTGACGGTTGTGGCCACATTCAGACAGGACATCCCCATCCCGGGGGCAGAGCAAAAAATCCGATTATCCAAACTGATCCGATATCTGATTTGCATCTGATCCGAATTTTTGGATATCTGATCCGAAAGTTAAGTTTGGATCGGATATCCGATCCAAAAATTTTGGTTTTGGTTTGGATATGGATATTAGAATGAAAACATTTGGATATCCGATCCGATCTGAAACTATAATTTTCTTGTATAATTTCGTGAAAAATACATTTTTATCTGATACAAAAACTTAATTAAAGTTTAAAATATTAGAGAAATATGTAAATGTTGCTTAAATTTTATGTCAAGAACGTTGGAGTAAAAATACTAAAAAAAATCATCATGTAAGACGATGAATATGATCGCATTTCAAACTTAATTTAAAGAAATTCCAAAATATGGGTATCCGATGGATATCCTCATCCGATCCAATTATTTTGGATATCCGAACATTGGATATCCGAAACATTTGGTTTGGATATGGATATCGAACTTCAACAATTTTTAATATGGATATCCGATCCGAACTAGTACTCTGGATCGGATATCGATCCGTGCTATGCCCTGCCCATCCCCCACATAGATGACAATGACTGAGCTAAAACTGCAGGAGCCAATTTTGAGATCAAGTACTTTTGGCCAACATTTGATCACTCTTAGTTGGCATTTGCAAGTGAGTGCAGAGAACAAAAACAAGCCTCGCCATGTCCAGACGTACACGAGAGTTGTTCATGAACGCGACAATTCCATTTGGCTGCACCTCACAAAAGAAGCGGTCATAGACAGTTTCGAAATATTACAGACTTGACTCATTAACCAGACCTGAACACTTTAACACACAAGTTTGTCCATTGACAGAAAAAAACCAATGTAGGTCTGGCACGTAACTGGCTGAAACTAAACACCAAAGTAACGAACATAATGATCAACCAGTGGACAGATTTCCGCTGAGAAAAACAATTCAGCCAAAAACAAGGGAAGAATGAAAATGGAGGAAGAACATCAATTTGGGTCCTCAGAGTCTCAGACTTTCAGTCAATACAGTGATAAGATGTCAAGCCACCAGTTTTCTACTCGAATTATCAGCCATCTATTTTTTATGGATAACATTTATCATTATTAGGGACGGGCCATAAACTCCTCTCGAACACTATGAAGGCAGAAGCCTGAAAAGCAATACAAGAACTCCAAACGAAATCACAATTCCAACGAACTTAAGCTTAACAACAAACTGACTACAACCGCACTTTTGGACTCAATGAATCTAGGAGTACTTAGTTTTTTCCGAACAAATGCAAAATATTTCATAACAAAAGAAATCCAGATTTATTCATTTCCCTATTGAGAAATAAAGTAGATATCTAATGATTTACAGTACGTTGAGAATCGGAGAAATCTTATGAGACCAATTATTAAAGAGTGACACACACAATCTTTAAAATTACCATGCTTTTGATATTAACCATCAATACAGCTACTGCATGTCATAAAAAATCGGTTGTAATCAAGGTTTTGAAAGTTACCACGACCGTATTTTGAAAAGGTATTGGCTGCATTTGTAACACGACGACCAAAGTTGACAGATTTCGAGACAAGTCTCAAATCGAGATCTAATACCATGATGACTACATGGGAAAGTCTCAACTCTATAATCAATGCTTAATACCAGACTACAAGATACCCCAAATCCGAAATCAAATATGGTCTCAGTATATATTATCCTACTCGATGAAATGAAGCATATACAATAACATGAAAACACACACACAGATTTCAAAATTAGACCAATGTTATTCATAGTTTAAAAGAGCAAACAGAATCAAACCTGAAATAGCCCAACATTCTTCAGGCTCCTCTCAATGGAAGAAGATATATCCTTCTTACTTCGATGTCTCATTCGAGATTCAAGACTTAAGAGCACACAGACAGGTGTATAATATGGCCATTGGCCAGTATAAATTTCTCAATTATTATAGGAGGTAACTTCTCAAATTCTATACACATTAAGCGAGTGTTCGGATACGGGAATTTGGGGGAAAAGGAAAGGGAGGGAAAGGGAGGGAGGTAACTTCTCAAATCCTATATAGCAGATTGGCTATCACCGATAAGTTTGGAAGATGGTATCCAACTACTCTGTTTTCATCGTAGTTTTAAGGATTGTGAAGTAAGCTATCAGGATCGATTCTTCATGCATTTAGGAATCAATGTCCGACCCAAGAAATCAGGCCAAATAGAATAGAGAGAGGCTTCCTTACAAGGGTAATACAAATATACCTGCAGTATTCCTCACTTACAATATGAGCCATATATCTGATCCATAAAACACAAACAACATACCAATACAACATATAAAGAATAAGATCTAATAAATGACATGCCTTAAACTAAAATACCACTATTAAAATTGACCGTGCTTCTTCACACCTAATAACATTATGGAACGGCTGAACGGGGACCCCGACGAACACATTATCCCAAAACTGAAAGGAACAAAACTCACACTAAGATCTCGCTATATTAAATGAATAGAGAACATTAATAAATAAATCAATGTATCCCAAGTTTCCTGAATCTGAATTCAATATAACGACCAGCATAAGTAGTTTACAACACTTACAAAGTTGATTTCTCATACTATGGAGGGATATTTCATCCTAGTTCTATAAAAAATCTTACTACATTGAAACATAATATCAACAAAAGAATGTATAGTACCAAAATAAGACTCGGATATTCACTGAAGCTGATATACCTTGATTCGGTAGGCTCATCCCAATAGTATGCCATGAGGTTCACAGCCAGATTCTTCTATGCGGAGATATCAAAGAAAATGCAAATCCTGCTTCTTCAAGCATGCAGCAGAGTCGATAAATGGCAAAGAAAATCAACTTTTAACTGAAACGTGAGTAAATCCATAGGGCAACTGTTCAACAAGAGACCTGGTTGGTACCGTAGCTAATGGTCTGGAGGCTAACATCTGACATGTTTGTCATCCATCTTTTCGGACCATCGAAATCGCCCTTAATATTGTAGGCATATGAAGGCCAGCTTAAGCCAGAACTGCACGTACTTGAAAGACCCAAGTGGATCATCTTTTGTGTCCTCTCAAGTACTATTAAACTAGAAAATGTAGAAAAGCTGTTACCAACGAAAACATCGGCTCTTAAGCACACTTCATAGTCAATGGCAGACTTAATAAGATATGGATACTTGTCATATATGTCTTTAACACCCAATCTATTTTTCTCGAAAGGAAACAAACCATCATCCCAGCCGCTTAAGATAGTCTCGTCTTCCAGTAGACTATCAGCAACAGCTAGGTAAACAGCTAACGGTTTTTTTAGCCCCTTAATGTTACCTACTCTTTGAGTAATCTCTTCTTTGCTACTACAAATTTCAGTAATTTTGGATCGCTGCTCTCGTTTCTTACAATGAATCATCCAATCTTTCTCGATTCTCATATGGACAGCCATATAGGGAGCAGGCTCCAAAGACCCTGTCTTCCTTGGCACTGTCTCTCTGATCCTAGAAATAACTCGGTCGGCTTCTTTTGCAAATTCATCTACCAAAACCAAGCACTCAAATACCTTACCATATTCCTCGACACGCCAGTGATCATTCCACAAAAACGGGTTTTTTCCTAAAATTCGAATAACTTCATATTTATCATAAGGATCATTTCTAAAATCCTTCAACTGTTCAATATCTCTCTCTGCAGTCCACCTCCTTCCACTCCCCTTCGTCAACTCCACGACTTCAGACGCATTCAAAACTTCCGAATACCTACCCACTCGAACAAACCCATTACACATCGAATTAAACTTCTCCAACTGAAACACCTTATCAAATGAAATAGCCTCTAACTGATCAATTTCCTTGTAAAACAAAGACGCACTCAAACTCGGCATCAAAAGAGTTCGATTAAGCACTCTAGCAGTCAAGCACGCTCTCGCAAACGCTATCTTTTGATTGTTTAACCCCCAAACAATCTGTGGAACCTCCACAAACTTATCACCACGAACGCCATAACCCCACTCCTCTAATCCAATCACTCCATCCTTCCCATTTCCATTCCCATACACATTACTCCAAGAAATATTGGACAACAGCATAGCCTTATAAACCATGACAACCGTAACCAAAGCTAAACATTTGCAAGGCCAAGAATTGAAAGGAAACTTGGTAAAGTTACAAACTTTACAACCCCAAAACCCCATAGGATAGTATAACAACAACTAATCAATTTCACTTCCTCAAGAATCTACCAACATTGCAATTTAACAAGCATGCAAATAAACATCATCAATCAATGAAGGGTATATTACTATATTAAGAATCCTTGAGAAATGCATAAAATCTCCAAAAATTAAACAAAACCCAATACAAATAATCAAAAACCCACTTCAATGCTGCTATTAATTGATCATAAATCACATAAATAGAAAGAATGCACAAAACCCAGATCAAAAATTGCCTAAAAAACAAGTAATAAAAGTATGAAACTAAGTAATAATAAGGCAAATTTAAGAGGACCTTGTTGAATTATAAAGGACAAAAAAAAGGGACAAAAAAGAGGGACCTTGAATGTTACGTGATGCTTTACAGAAGTGAGACACAAGTCACAATCATGTTCATCCTTTTCCAGTTGTATGTATTGAACCAATTATGGTTCGGGATTTCGGCAATTGGGTTCACGGGCTCAATCACGGCTATTAAGCTTTTGAGCTATTCTTCATTCTCCGATTCTTATTTAAGACTGTTTTAACTTAATCAGTTTTACGGTAGATTAAGATAGTGGATGAAAATAAAAAGCTGTTGCAAGGGGTTCTAAATTAAGACGGTGTTAAGAACGGCCAACTAATTTTCATTTGGGGGGTTAATTAGGTGGGTGAGAATGTGAAATTGGATGAGCATCCGTCTTAAATAAAATTTTGTGATTTTTTTTTTCTATTGGTTTAGTGGTTTTTAATTGGGAGTTTCGTATTTAATTTCATTTTACATAACCGATCACAAGAGCGATTCAATTATGCTATTAAAAATGCGACCTTATTTGAGCAAAATCTGTTCTATAACCCGTATGACTATACTTGTAGGAAAAAAAAGACGGTCGAAATTATTCTTTGTAATCTTATTTCATATTTAGGGGTGTTTGGTTGAATTGGATTTCAATTTTGAATTTAATTAGCATAACTAAATCCATTTTCCAAGTATTCCATTTCGTCCGAATAAATTTGCTTATTTTTATATTAGTCAAATATAAACAAATAATTATAGCCGAGTGAGTGTTAAATGATGGGTTAATATAGGGCAAGGTCGAATATCACATCATGCAAGTCATCTCATCAATATTGATTTTAAAATTTGTATTTGAAATTATAGAAATATATTTTCCAACGCCAAATTCATATTGAATTACAATATGAACAAAAATTAAAGAGTTCGATAATTTAGAATCGAAAGCTACAAGTTAAATAGTTCATTTATCAGGAATCGAACCCTACTTTGTAATCAAATTCATTAAATCTAATTTTTCAAGATGATCGAATAACCATTAATACTTACGAAGTGACCGAAAAGGTCTTAGGCTCTTCCTAGTGGTTTAGACTAAGGTATCATGACAATAATAGGTCACCAGTTCAAATCCCTTTCCCCATATATTGTACCAGCCTTGCGCCTCATTTAACACCAAAAAAAAACCTACAAAGTGACCGGCATAGGTCTAAGAATGATTATGATGAATAATGCACAACTCGAGTAGGCCTCAATAATGCCCGAAGACATTCAAAACTGAAATATTAGCAATTACACAAATATGATCCTACTTTTATCTTAATGGATACAACAATCGACATGATAAAACCCCGTTCACAACGACAACCCTCCTCTCCTATGCCGGATTTTCAATAGACAGGACAGCTTTTCTATTAACGCCATAATAGAAGTTCCACGATACACAACCAGAAATGCAAGCGCAAGCATAAACAAGATCGTTATATTGGGGGGCCAGTTTCCAAAGCTGTCAGGAACCATAAGTGAGTTCTTGAGTATGATTCCTTCAAAGATTTGGGAGGATTGACCTGTCAGATTGCCCAATAAACTATCTTTGCCATTAAATAACGATAAATTATCGTTGATTCAGTATAGTGTGAATGGTGAACAGAACCATCTTCAGAGAAAGTAATCAGGTGCAGGCCTTTTAGCTGGAGCTCCTCTTGCTTCCTGAATTAGTTAAAAAGTAGAAACCATGCAATTTCATCAACTGATAAACAACACTATTAAGCACAGAGATTAGCATTCATCTCCAATATAACGATAAGGCCTAAATATAATATTATGGGTATTAACATCAACGAATACTGTATTACTGTCAAACCACCGTGCATGTTGTTAGCAGGAGCTGAGTACAGAAACTGAATATCAGTGTCAGTGTCAGTGTCAGGCTAAAGGTCAGACCCTCAAATCCGATAAATTTGAACTGACAATGTGCAAACGTGTCTGAAGTTGGAACAGTCCAGTAAGAGAGCTATGAAGTCACCTGTCACCACCTATAGTCCTATACACCAAACACTTCACTTAGACAACGTATTGCATATCCAACACCCATCACGACACTTCAACACTTCATGTGGCGGGCCCCTTCGAGAGTTGTAAAATCCGAAAAATATCACCACCAAATTTCGGCAAAATGAAGGAAATAAATGCCGTACGATTTGGACCTACATGGACCCGGTTCCTGCTTATTTTAGACCACAAAAGGGCAACTTTTCTGCCAGAAGTTAGCTACTTTTGGATTTCATAAGCTAGCTTCTCAAAGGTACTTTCAGATGCCATAAATGCTCCACACAAGTAGCTTAGTAGTATGTTCTATTAAGGCTAAAACCAAGCACAGCCAAGAAAAATGAATATGGAGGTCTTTGCCAGTAGAAAATGGTTACACTGAGTACAATTACTCAACAATGAAAAGCAAGTTAGCGGTACAAACCTGTGGGGCTGCGTGAAAAACACGGAACTTCCTATTAAGATTCTCATCAAGCTCAAGTATCGCAGCGACATTACCGCATCTAGAATTACATGAGAAATTAAGTTAGAGTACAGCTTGAGTAACTAATTGAGTGTTAACCTGAGATATATACTCCATACAAATTATGGTCAGAACAAAAGTTACCTATAACAGTAATTAGGAGCTGACCATACTGTAACAATTTGCTCATTGAACATCCACTTAAAACCTTCCATTACAAGCTGATGTGCACGACATATGTAATCGACACTGTTTGCATGGTTAAACTGAGAGACAATAGTAGCGCCAAAAAGGTAGCCAGCCCCACGAGGACTCATCCCCCAACCATCCACTGCATCATCAGGGTCTGACCATAAGAGATCACACATTGCACCATCGTGTGGTACTTCTTGCTTTCTGTCAATTGCCCGTATCTGGAAAACAGATTGCTTTAATCCTTACTCGTATTTCCTAAATAGAGCAAGAAAACAAATGGCTACCAAAAGTAATTTTGGGATACTATATTTTACCTGGTCTAAAGTTGTCATGGAGGGAGAAAGACCGCCATGAACACCAAATACCTTATTCTCTATCAGGGCTGATAGACTGTCATGCAGGTACAAGAAGAATTCAGGCATCATTAACGAGAAGGCGAAGTTAAACTTCTAAAATGGAACTTGGGTTTAAAAGGGGTGATGCACACCAAGGCGACGAAGGCAAGTGGCGACAACGCACAAAGCCTGAGGCAAAGGCAGCCTCCTAGACACAAAGCACACTATTTTTACAAACAGACTTGCATTTTCAACATGAAATTTTGTGCAAGAATACCCTTCTTTGGATTTTGAAGAGGGCCAACATGAAGAAGTTAAAGATGATGTGGCATTGGCAAAGAGAATTGCATACTAATAGAAGATAAAATATATGGCAATTGCATAGTGGTGCGCCTGACTAGGTGCACTTTATTTAAAGCGCATTGAACCGTATTGGCTAGTGCCTCACTAACCCTTGAGTTTAAGTATCCCCAAGGCGTGCTTTTTCACGCCAAGAAATGAACAAAGCCATATACTAGCCATAGTAGCAGGCTAGCTTCATGACAAGCAGTGCTAGCTTCTTAATTCATTAGGTTTGTTGATACGGTAAAATTGTTGACAAATTCAAGAATACTGAGAATGACCCAAATGAATGACACCACAGCATTTACACATCCTAATCCAGTAAGAACTTCAAGTTGTCATCAATCTTTATATCCCTTATACACTACCTATTCTGAACTTGGTTCGTGAGTGATCTCCGTCCTAGAACGAATGATTTGATTCGGAGATCGGATAGCCAAGCCCCTAACTATACAACAGAGGGAAGAACCACACAGACAGAGGAAATTGAACCAAATCCCTTGATCTAATTAGAAAGTTTCCATCCATTTTTAGAATAATACTCTCCAAACATCTTAGCCATTTCTAAAATCAGCTTCATATTATGATTTATGAGACGATGGCCAAGAAACTACAATTATTTTGTATTTCAATTAATAAATGTATTAATGTATAGCTCAATCACTAGCTTGTAGTTATCATCATCTAATTTTACAAGGCCACACCAAACAAAAGTTGAAACAGTCGGCTTTAAAGATGAGCAAACCTTAAATAATCAAATATATCAGTGCAATATCTCCAAACATTTACAGAGCCATATTTGCGGAGGCATTCATCATAAAATCCATATACCTGAGAAAAAAAGACATCAGTCATTCCAAAATTAAAATCTGAAAGGAAGCCAAAAAAACAGATAGGACATTGGGTAACCTGAGTAATTTGACGGCTCTCGTGGTTCCCTCTAATTAGAGTTATCCGGTCTGGATATCTGACCTAAATGAACAAAGCTAGATTAGACTCCCACATTTAGTCAAACGAGAGAATAAATGAGAAAAGACAAAAATTGTGTCCTTTGAACATTTGATGTGATTTACATTAGAGGGGAACTGCATACCATGAACTCATGTTAATGTGCCCTCTGAGTACATAAGAGACTGATGGGGAAGTTGACAAAATAATGGCGATAAAAAAAAAATAGAATAAGAAGCACATCAATGCAGAAGAATATTTGATCTATTACAATCTCAAGTTTTAGGGTATTATGACATATAGTACATTGTGCTTTGAATCAGCTGTTCTATAAGATGCGAAAGGACAAAGACCTTAATTTCCACAGATTGAAGGTAAAATTTCACCTATTCTTCCTACACCATAATGCACAAGAAACTCTCTTTTGCACTGCTAGCACTGAGATGATTCGTTTTGAGCAAGTGTGTTTCCAAACATAGTTGAAAATTGAAGTATAATTACAAATGGGAGGCATAACTGATCCAAGGGATCGTAACTCATATTAAGAACAAGACCGACATTTCCCCCATACTCTGGCGCCACTTGAACCCAACACTGAGCTCAAACGAGGCCCTAATTAGATGGGGATGAGGGAAAAACGAATATAAAAAAACTGCCACAAGAAATTCTAGGTCAGACTGGCAAAATAACCTTAAACGAAAAATGATGGCGGTGGCAAGAAACAAATTACTTTTGCAATTACATGATGGAGTATATCTCGCGGAGTCGGAACCAAGTGCAATGGTAGCCAAATAGTGTTGAGATGTATGGTGCAGATAAAAGATGGGGATTAAGATGAATTAGTGATTCTGCAATAAGATAGAGATCTGTGTATGTGGAAAGCACCAAAGTGGTTGGAGGCACTTGGAGCTAGTCCACAGAATCAACAATCCCCAGCACACCCCTCTATGGTTCTCAAATTAAGAAATTCATAATTCGTTCGTTTATTGTAATAATTGGCAGAAGCTAGAGCCCGCAATACAAATAAGATGCTTCTGATGATCCATCATATACGTTCCCAAATACAAAAATGATAGGCTTCTATTCTACTAGTTTCAATGCCCATTTTTAAGGGAGGTTCATATTTGTGAAGCATCTCTAGCTCTTAAAATCATGAAATCTACTAGTTTCAATGCCCAGGGCTTTCTTTTGTGTTTGTGTGTGTGTGTGTGTGTGTGTGTGTGTG